>MU388747.1:365809-650965 GCA_022578815.1 Xylariaceae sp. FL0016
ACCCCCCCCCCCCCCCGCCCCCCCCCCCCCCCCCCCCCCCCCCCCCCCCCCCCCCCCCCCCCCCCCCCCCCCCCCCCCCCCCCCCCCCCCCCCCCCTGAGTGTTGATGCGATACCTCGAATCTAAGCCTGATAGCTAGGTAAGTATTAATATAAAGGCTCGAGTCTCCAACTTCCATCTCCAACAACAAAAGCACGCTCATCGACTTACCATACCTATTGTGTCCACCGCGGCGTTTTCAAGCTCTGCAGCACGATACTGAATTCATCGATCGACACTTGTTCGACTCACAAGTACCCGTAGCCATGACACCAGCCACTACTCACCCTGCATTTAATGCCCAGACCGAAGGCAGAGATGTCGCTAAGGCATTCTCAGAAGGCATTCGTGGAAAGACGGTGCTGGTGACTGGCGTGAACCCCAGTGGCATAGGGTTTTCCACAGCCGAAGCCTTTGTAAGTTCTGCGAAAATGGTCATTCGACAGGAGCGCCTGCTAACATCATCCAGGCGTCTCAATCTCCCGCTCATCTCGTCATCGCGGGCCGCAACGCGTCCAAGCTCGAGGAGAGCATCAAGCTCCTCAAGGCCGAGTACCCCAATGTGGGTTACCGCCCGCTGATTGTCGACCTCTCCCGCCAATCGTCGGTCCGCACCGCCGCGGCCGATCTTCTCTCTTGGTCTGACGTGCCCACTCTCGATATCGTGGTCAACAGCGCCGGCGTCATGGGCATCCAGGAGCGCACCCTGAGCGAGGACGGCATCGAGATGCACCTCGCAACGAACCACATCGGCCACTACCTCCTGACGTGCCTCCTCATGCCCAAGGTCATCAAGGCCGCGGAGCGCAATCCCAAGGGCGCCACCCGCATCGTGAACGTGTCATCGGGCTCGCCCATGTTCGCGACCATGCGCTGGAGCGACATCAACTTCGACAAGAAGAACAAAGACCTGCCCGCCGCGGAGCAGCCGCCCTACGAGCTCATCAAGGCCTGGGGCTACACCGATGTCGAGAACAGGACTTACGTCGGCCTGCTGGGCTACAACCAGAGCAAGGTCGCAAACGTGCTGTTCGGTATCGGCGCAAACCAGCGCCTCTACGAGAAGTATGGGATTCTGACGCTGGCGGTGCACCCGGGCGTCATTGCCACGGAATTGGGCCGGAACTTTGAGCAGGAGGTCCTGGATTCTCTCGCAGCGATGAGTGAGAATGGCGTGTATACTTACAAGTCGCAAGGGGCAGGGGCGGCAACCAGTCTCGTCGCTGCTCTGGACCCGAAATTGGGAGTCGGCGTCACCAAGAATGGGAAGGAGAACTACGGGGCTTTCCTTGAGGATTGCCAAATCACCCACAATGCCCAGCCGTCAGCGGTATCGAGCGCTGATGCGGAGAGGCTGTGGAAGCTATCGGAGGAGCTGGTCAAGGAGAAGTTTGCGTGGTAAATACAGCAGTACCACGGACTCGTTTGGTTTGTATATTACATATAACGTAGATTCACCATCTCCTTTCTGCCTACACTGAATCAGTGAGAAGCTACCAAGGTCCCATTTTCAGTCTGCGCCGTTCTAGATTTTCGTATCATATTGCCTTTCAGCCAAGTGATGGAGCCGGCTTTGCTATTCATGAGGCCACCAGTTCATCGTGCTGGACTCGTCCTGCTTTCGGAATTCTAGCGGGATGGGGTGGTGTGAGATACTGGTGCATTAGCCCGGACTGTAGGTCGTAGCGCGTTGTGCTTAAGAAGAGCGGTGCTCTGCTGCCACTTGGCCCAGAAAAATCCCCCTCACGCATCATCATCCTCGAGATCCAGCTTCTTCGCGATAGCCCACTCGGCAAACTCATCAAACAGAACCTGCCCACCGCCATTCTTGTCGATCTTCGCAAACTCATCCTCGTAATCGGGCAGGGGACCGACCCATTTCTCCACCAGCGGGCGCGCCTTGACGAACTCCTGGAAGTCGACGCGCCTGTCGTCGCCCGTATCGACGCGCTCGAAGGCGCGGAACAGCTCAAAGTACTCGCGCAGGTAGAGCAGCAGCAGGCGGAACTCGGGCCGCTCGACGTAGTCGCCGCCGCGCGGGCTCTTGGTCTTGACGGCGCGCTTCGCGGCCTGGAAGGCGCGCATGATGGCCGGCTTGGCGTCGTAGAGCGAGGTCAGCGCCAGCTCGTCCCGGATCCCCTTGTCGACCTCGGCTAGGGAGAGGTAGCCGTTGCCGTTGACGTCGATGCGGTTCCAGAGGTCGTCGCGCTGGGCCTTGGCGGCGGGGTCCTTCTCGTAGGGGAGCTGGCTGTTGACCTTGTCCCAGTTGATCTGTTGTCCGGCCATGGTGCTTTGGTATTGCGTGGTAGTTGTTTAGAAGAATTGAAAGGTGAGAGCCGTAAAGAAACCTGTCTAATATGTTCTGTGGTCGTCGAAGTCGTATATTTAAGGTAAGGGCGACAGGTACCGGCTCAGTCGTAGCAAGTTCAGGGCCCATTACGTCAGAATGTGGATTCTGATACAGCATCAAAGCTGGGCAGACGAGATCAGATTCATGCGCCATCTCTTACTACTTACCCATGACCCTATCTCACTCATTCATTCAACGAGGTTCATAAACACCATCAACTAGCAGCACATAATTATCACTTTGCGACACTCACATACCCAAGTAAGGTAACCTGCCAGACATACCTGCTAAGTAGGTAGGTATATCGGTGCTCATGTGAATACTGGTGATGGCAAACGGCGTCCCGGACCTACTTTCCAATAAAGCTCACGCAAATACGCCTCGTGTCAGCGACGGAAGACGTCTTGTAGACGAGCTCCCATGTTCGATCAGTGGCACTTGGGGATGGCGACGCCTTAAACGGTTGCGTTGAAGAAGGCTATGAGGAATGTAAGGATTTCCCCGAGCAGTAATGAACACCGCTGGATAGGTAGGGCTGCACCACTTGCTACTTCAACTTTTCAAATATCCTACCAGCAAATCAAAGCTGGCAAACATGCATATTGCTGCCATATCAAATCGAGCCAACCAGGAGAGACCGTATGCCTAATTGCGCAGCGACTGGGCGGTGGCTTGGGTGAGGGGTTAGTATACTTAGGTATTGGCCAGCGCGGTAGGTCGCATCACCGTGTTCTGTCTGACGCGGGCTCGCGATATATAGGATTGGGTAAAACCCTTCATTCTGCATTCTGCCTACCTCACCGTCCCTTTCTACATACTTTGGAGGCATTGTCACTACCCCCCGTGCGCAACCCGTGAACCCGACCACCATGGAGGCTGTCGGCCTTGCCAGCAATGTGGTACAATTCGTGGACTTCACTTTGAAGCTGTTCAACGAGACTAGACGCATCTACAAGTCGTCTGGAAACGGTGATCACGACGCCTTAGATGCAATTTCTACAGGTATCTCCCGAAAAAGCGATGCCATCATCGTCTCTGCGGAGTACCCTAGAGCGCTACAAAAGCTTGCTGAGGCTTGTAAGAAGATCGCTGATGATCTGGTTCAAGCACTTGCGAAGGCTACGCACAAAGGGAAAAATGAAGTATGGGACAGCTTCACCCTCGCCTTGAAGGAGGTCATGGGAAAAGGGAAGATCAAAGGCTTATGCGAAAAACTCTGATCACTCCAACAGGACATGGCAGTCCAATTGGTTTTCCTTCTCGAGTGAGCCGCAAACAATATCGTATCTAGCTGCCATATCGCATACTAAGATCTACAGTAATAAGCAGTCAGCGGTCCATCAAGAGCTCATGTCCATCAAAAGAGCTTGTGAGAGCCTCGGCACTAGCATGCACGGTCAATTGATGGATCTCAAGAAGTTTTTGATCAGCGAGGTAGAGAACCTGGCTCCAAGGGACGCACTCGTAGATTCGAGTAATAAATGCAACGAAAACCCGCTAGAAAGATCTTCATCGAGTAGCCGGCGTGAAAGTGGCAAAGTATATACGCTAGGCCATATCCATCAGGGCTTAGTCGAGCTGCAGTTTCGAGCAAACCAGATCTTGGAGGACCAGAAGCTGCTGCGAAGCCTGAGCTTCGATCACATACGAACGCGCCAGAATGCCATAGAAAAGGCACATCCTACAACCTTCACCTGGGCTTTTGATAACCATCTTGCTCAATGGCTACACTCGACTACCCCAGACCGAATATTCTGGATACGGGGCAAGGCGGGCTCTGGAAAATCCAACTTCATGAAGTTCATCAGTCAGCATAAAACTACTCGTCGGCATCTACAGCGGTGGGCAGGCACCCGGGATCTGATCATAGCCAGTTACTATTTCTGGTATGCGCTACCCGAATTACAGAAGACCATTCCGGGTCTACTACGCTCGTTACTATTTGATATCTTAATGCATTGTCCTCATCTCATCTCGATCACGAGAGAGAGGTTGCGACAGCGAGGCCTCACTCCATTGATGCCGAATGAGGAGCCATGGACAGCGGACTTGCTCCAATATCTTTTGGAGTCTCTTCTTCCAGACATATCGAGCCACAGAATCTGCGTACTTATCGATGGCCTTGACGAATACTCAGGGAACGGTCAGATTTTGATTGATCTGGTTAAGAAGTTCGGCACATGTGAACACGTCAAGCTGTGTGTTTCCAGTCGCCCCTGGACAGAGTACATTGATGCCTTTGGTGATAACGCACAATATACAATCAAACTAGAAGAACTCACAAAAGATGATATTCGCCAATACGTATGCATTCGCCTTCAGTCATCCAGCCAGTTCTGCAGGCTCAACATCAATAATCCGAGCCACGGCAAAATCGTGGACAGCGTTTCCAAGAAAGCGCGTGGAGTATTTCTCTGGGTGGTACTCGTTGTTCGATCTCTCCTTGAAGGCGCATTGTATCACGACGACCCGAGTGAGATGCGCCGTCGGATTGACGAGTTTCCACAAGACTTGAACGACTGCTTCCAAAGGATTATAGAAAGCATCCCGGCCCACTATCGAGAGAAGTCCGCCAGAACTTTACTCATAACCATAGAGGCCGAGCAACCCCTGCCTTTAACGGTCCATCGTCATGCTCAGAAGATCCTGGATATCCCGAATTTTACGAACTTTGCGGCTGAAATGGAAAATTGGCATGAGTTTACAGTGCGCAGATTGGATGCGCTATCGAAAGGGCTGCTTGAAGTCGTTAAAAAGAATAATCCAATCTTTGAAGTTGGGATTAACAGGTATCGACGCTTCGTCAAACGAGACCACTTCGAAGTACATTATCTTCACCGTACTGTCAGAGACTTTCTTGTCGAGTCCACAGATATAAAATCTGAATTGCAAAAGAAAGCAGGTGACCTGTACATTCCATTGGATACACTGTGCCATGCATGGTTGGCAGAAAGCAAGTTTGCTTACAGTACAGGCTACGGTTTTTACATCTCCGTAGCTCTTCTTCAATTTCTTCAAGTCCTTGAGACAATACAGCAGCGAACAGGCAACCTCGCTAATTTCTTTCGAGCCCTTGATGAGGCAAATGAAATATATGCAACGATGTCCGAACCGGTCGACTTCCTAGTCTATGCGTGCCATTATGGTCTCGTCTCGTATGTTGAATCGAAATTGAGTGGCCCACGCGGTAGGCAACTTATGCGTTATAGACCCAGGAACAGACCCTGGCTTTCTTGGGTTGTACTTCCATGGAGGGTAGGACCACCACGAGGAATGGCAATGAGAAAAAGAATGGAAGAAGATTTTGAGATTGAACCGTCAATGGTGAGGCTACTTCTACAGTTTGGTGCAGACCCTAACGAGCAGCTTCAACCGGAGTCTACGACAACATGGCAAAGTTTCCTACAATATTGTGTTGAGAACCCGCGGGTCGCAACCAACAGCAAAACGCTCGAGGTCCTCAAACTCCTCAGCCAAAAGGGAAACCTATCCTGCAGGATTTCCTATAGGGAAAATCAAGATGGGCATGATTGGAAGGATGCAACAGCCAGGCAGATGATCACACTGCTTGACCCAGAGGCAGACAAATGGCTACCTCGAAGTACATTGAGAACGTGTCGAGAAAGGATGTCTCTAGCTTTACCATCTGGCAGGGGAAGATTGTAGGATTTAGTAAAATGATCTTTTGCGGCTTTGATTAGTTAATCATGAAGATCTAATAGCCTTGAGATCAAACGCTGTTCTGTCACGATTATGATCACCCGTAACCTTCTTTTTCAAAACGTTATATCCAACCGGTTCAGATCCGAGAGCTTGGAAACCGAGACTGGAACCTCTGTTGTAGCGCACGAGGCCCCGACTCAGATTTCAGAGCAAGTCCATTATCTTCTAGGATGATTATCATGTCTGCCGCATGGCTATATACGTGACAAGCTCGCTTGCAGTAAAGTGTATGACTATACTTGCAGCTGCACTAAATAAATCATCGGTTTCAGGTTGTGGGACAGCGTGAAATATGCTTGTCTGCATATTGATTCTCTCAATCGTATTTACCTCTAAGATTTGAATTGGTTAGACGTGTTATTGAATACGCAATTTTGTAAGTGTCAATCCCCATTTCATGAAGAGTTTCAGTGACATTTCAAAGTAAAATCCCCAACAATACGCACAAGTCTTGCAATCCATTGCATATGTTGTAGTAATATCGGCAAGAACCCATACTCTGAAACCTTTCATACTGGGTGTTGAAAGACTCCGTACAAGAGATGTCCTTCCCCAAGGTCGAATTTGACCTGTTCTCAGCTTCGAAATAACTACATCATGGGTGGGTTACTAGTTATAGATTGTCCGCCAACGGACGAATATCAAACCTAATGTGCCAATGCCAAGAGGCACCTCTGTTTTCCTTGAGCGGATAGCAATGACTCAACTAAACTTCAGGCGTGGGTTGTCAGTACACTCATCTCTTGGCAGCTTCTAATATATAATCTCAAACAATATTGTACTTTGACGGGACCTGTCTCAAGGTCTAAATGTCGATGACGTCGAGAATCGACTCTCTCAAGGATAATAGTCATCTACTCTGGCTACCGCGTCTTGTTGCTTCAGTCCTCATGAGCATTTACGCAGATGCTACATCTTTGGACGTTTTAGCGATGATAGGGATCTCTGCTGCTCAATACACTCCAGGCAGGCGACCGGGGCAATGCCCACTTTCCGACGCCTGTCCTGGCTCATGGTCGTGAATTTGCGCTCTACGCACTGAACAGCGCTGCGCAGAGGTGGCAAGGTAGAAGGATATTGTGTGCGCCCTCCTTTCGTCCCCCGTGGTCTCTGATGCAAGAGACATGGTCATAATGCTAAGGCCGGATGCTCGTAGCTGGAGACTCTTAAGCTCGCCGCGTTATCCATGAGTGTATCTGAAGTGATGCCGCATCCGCTGGCAGGGCTTGCGTAATGCCACCAGGCGCATCTACTACCCGTGGTCATGCGATTTGGGCCAGCATAGTCGTCGCCTACCTATAGACCCTCATGCCCAATGCGGAACCAGCTGTCGAATCCGCGGCAGTCTGCCAGCACATCTTGACTCAAAGCTGGGGGAGTGTTCGTGGGCGGCCTCCTTGAAGCTGTCAAGAGGCAAATCCATCAGGGAGCCGCGGTTCCGAGGCGGCGGTTGCGTTGGCCGCTGCAGGTCCCATTTAGGGCCGTATGGACTTGCAGCCGGCCGCGGCTCTTCATGCGCTTATCCAAGTCGCCACGGCTACGTTACAGTAGTACCGTTAAGATTTGATTCTGCATTGGCGACTGTTCATGGTATGAAGTCATCGGCCGAGTTGGGCATCAAGAGTCGGTGAAAGCAGACTTGTTGCGACCGAGCACAACGCCTGCGCTCAACCGTGCAGAGCCGTGAATCTCGGTGTGGCTAGTGAATGGCGAAAAAAGTGGTGATGCGTTTGCAGAAGTGGAACATACAGCCTGCACAGCCTGCACAGCCTCTTTTCGACGCCCCGTTTCCCTTTCGCGGAGGCTCAAGCCCCCGAAAGGGAAGATCGCCTCGGGTCGGCCAGCCCCACCATTCGGTGGCCTATGCGTACAGATCTTTTCAGCTCACCAAGGATTCTTGGATCGCATGCGCTGCTGCGAAACCCTCTTCCAGACCCTTTCGAACCGAACTCGAACTTGCAGGTGGAAATGGGGCCATGATCGCCCAACAGACGCGCGGGACTGGCACCACGCGGGGCTGCTAACGCTCTGCTAACACCTAGCATTCCTATGAAGATACATGGATAGGCCCGCGTCTGGTGACTCATGCGCGATATGGAAAACCTGTATCTGCCGAATACCACCATCGTTATTGACGACGATGATTTTGAATGCGCACAAGTCGCGCAAGTCAAGCGACACCGACACCGGCCACAGAACCGGCCTCGTTGCTCGCTTGTCGTCGGCGGGGTCGTGACGCAGGGGTGATGTTGAATTGCCGAGCGCTGCGCCACAAGGTGACAAGGTGAAGGGGAAGACCTGTGGCATCGTCGTGCTCGCTTCCAACTCTTGCGTACCGCAGAGACGGAAAGGGTGGCAATCTATAGGCAATGCGACTTTGGTTAAGCGGCGAAATCCTTCACAGCCATACAGTCCCTCTCATGTATCCAACGTCAAACAAACGATAGGGGGATATATGCGGCTCATCGAGAACCATTCGCGATGGCTTACGAAACCCACCCCTTCGTGCCCCTAGAGTCTGCATCTATGTACGTTACATAGATGTACATCGGAACATCGGGATCCTGGACCCAGATCCCAGAGAGCCTCAAGTCTCAAGCTGATAGGAGAGCTCAGAGCACGGCCGAGTTTAGAAAGACACGACCCAGCGCAGGGTCCGATTCGGCTCTTAATTGACACAGATAAGTCAAGGAAGCACTGCCATACCTTGGAAACGGATGGGACAGATTGTAGTATTGATCGCTTCTCCCATCAGGTGGTATTCAAGTTGATGTGCATGAGGCCGTCGCATTCCACTGACGTCTTTATTGCGCGTCCCGTCACTTTAGATATATACAGGACTTATTAAGTAGCCATTTAAGAATGCAGCGCGTCAAGGCATAAGACAGCTCCCTGACATACGGGGTTGAGATACGTACCGCAGCCAGTGAAGGAAAGAAAATCTGGCTATCTGGCTATCTGGCTGGCGGCTACTCTTACACTGACTCCCCCACTATGAGAGATGACATGATCATGGAGTCATGACTAGAAAGACGCGTCTGCATTTACCCCAGAGTCTCCCAGGAATATCACTTAGAGACAATTGGTTGACCCTGTTGGCCGCCTCCGTTTCAAGGCCGCATAGGATTTGCGCATGTGATAGTGGTGTCGAGTGATCAACTGGTCACGAGATAGTGACTCGCGGTATTCCTTCGGCCCGTAATAGAGAAAGAGCCAAATGTGCGTCAATAGATCCAGCCATCTTTCCATGTACCGTTGCTAAGGCATGTCGACCTTGCGCCTCACAGGTTTCCGAGACAGCTTGACGAGACTGACAGCGGCAAAGTACGGAAACAGGTCCACGGAGAGGCCGTTTGTAGCCTGCCGTCGAAATCTGGGGCGAGAGGGCTGTGGTTGAGGCAGACATACCTGTACTGGTAGGTGCGTCCTATCTCCAACTCCTGTACTGGTACCGGTACAGGTTCGGTACAGGCTGCCCGCTGCACAAGTTCCTGTACCAGTGCGGGCAGTCGCTGCGCCAGTGCCAGGATCAGGCTGCTGCTGTATCCGTGCACGAGCCACATTCTGATCATTGTTCCAGCCCTGCTCGATGAGTACGCAAAGGGAGAACTTCCCGGCTTCACCCTCTGACCCCTATCCAGCCCCGGCTTTTCCCTGTTTCTCCAGCTCCTTGGTTACCGATGATTAGTTATTGGGTTCAATTAATTCCTATCTTCTTTTGCGACCAATTACGCGAGTCGTTGCTAGCCTCGACTGAACGGGCCTTTTCTTAGTGGTCTTGCCGGTCCCGTCCATCCGTCTCTTTGTCAGATGACCTCCATTCTCCTCTCGCGGCTTCCGTCTGGCAGGAAGACCCCTCGAGGTCCGCGCATCCTCTTGTCGCCTTGGCGTATGCTTACACGAGGCGCGCTCATCCTCGATTGACGCGCGCTGCGGCTAGTCATAGGCTGGGTGCTGCATTGTCTAGCTGGCTGAAAGCTGAGTCCGGCAGCCTACCTACCTGCCATCTGCATCAACGTCATGTTTTGTGCGGCGCTCCTTTTAATTTCTTGTCCCTGATCAGGTAGGCTCGATATCACGCCCCTTGTGCTCGCCGAGAAATTCGTCCGTCGCAAGACCCAAACTTCTTCAACGGGAACTAAGACTGCCGGACCCGTACTGAAGTCGGGAGGCTCCCGCGTAGGGGATGATAGAGGTCCCTGATTCCTATCTGGGGAGGTCCTAGATTACTCCAAGCCCCCTTGACCCTGTTTTGAGAAAGTTTCAAGCGAATTCAGAATGCTCTAAGAGATGAGTGGCTTTTTCTCATATTATCATTCGCTTGATGTTGCTGCTCACGTCGAGATGATGTCTATTTGCAAGGGAAGCCCGGAAAACTGTGGTGTTGGAGGTTCCCTGATTCCGCTGAATTTACGGCCAATCGAAATTCGGCGCTGAGACTGCTCCACCTCGAACCACCTCCCGGCTCCGGACGCGCAGCCAATGAGAGTCCAGAAGTGGCATTTCTCGTCGACACACCTCAATTCGCCGTCTACCGCTAGCATGGGCAAGCATGGGTCTCAACCTGGGCACATGCCATCGACTGGCTCTCGTTCAATCCCAACGTTGCTCTACCATTTGGACGTTGTTTGACAGACTCACTCTTTTCCTTTTCATCTCCATCTCGGTAGAATGACCGCCGCCCTTGCTCCATCATCGTGCCATCGCGTCTCATCGTCCATGCGCGGTCCTTGACGCTATAAGCGCTTTCAGAGCTGTTGGGTCCGTAGCTTCCTGTACCCCAGGCCATGATTCTCAGGGGAGACTGCAGTCTAGAGCCAATACTCGAAGAGAGAGCAGCTCGAGCCGAGCAATACTGCTGCAAGCGGCTCAAAGGGGAGACCAAGCGCTCGTCCCCGGCCCGGGCTCGCCCTCCACTGGAACTTCAGAGACACATCATAACACATGTATGTTATGTTTCATTTCGGGGGTCTGCAGACTAGTATGTATCTCGAAGAGCAGGAGAACTATCCCTTGGGACACATGCAAGTCATGAGAGACTGATACATGTGCATATCATCGCATACAATACAGGTTCCGCGGCGTTGGATGCGCAGTATCGCCCGGATCCTGCAGCTATCAGCCGGAGATCGTCACCTGTCGTACCCATCAATCATTTCTCATATGGTTTCAGCTCCTTACTTGGCCTGACCAGTGGTGTGCTGCAGTTATTCTGCAATTTAGGGAGATGAGGGCGGGCTATTGATTATCTCCCAGTACCGAATAGGTTCGTCCATGGTGTCTACCTCCAATGCAATGAGGTCGAGATAGCCGGCCGGTCCTTGGATACCTGGACCATTCTGCAGCTGATAGTATGCATAAGCGCAGTAGTCCAACCTGCTCGGTCACCACGGAAAAGATCACAGACGTTCTGCAGGCTCTGATTAAATATGGACGGGATGGTTTGCAGTGCCAGGTGCCGAGCAGCCTAGCGGGCGCTCACTAGCAGACATTTTTACGGTAGGCTGGAGATACCTTAGCAAGGGGATGGCTCGAGTTGCTTAAGATCGATGGAGCAAGTGGTGATCTTGGAATCGCTCGCAGTTCTACCAATGACATTCAACCAAGGTAGTGGTCTGTTCTCGAGGACATACGGAGGCTGCCACACTGTTCACCTGCCCTGGTAGTCATCACGGCAATAGTGTGGTGATCGCTCTCGGGGTTTTACATGCAGTGATCACTTGTGATCACTTGTGATGGTACATCAGTATGCGCCGGTCATATCTCACACGGGACTACTTAGGAAGACGACAAGAATAAGGTTCTAGAAGAATGGAATAGGAAATATGTCCGTTGATATTGCATGAGGGCTGATGCGATATCGGGTTGTTTCTTTTTGTTCATATAAAGCTGTGGCCAATAGAGAGACCCATCACGTAGGAAGAGGCACGCGGTAGTTTTCTAGAAGCAGAGCAAAAACGTGTCACTGTGTCTCAATGTTGCAGACACCTTTCTGAGCATGCGTAGGTGTAAGTGAACAACTACGAAAAGGTGCGATGTAACATGACAGAAGAGGCAGCAAGATTCTCACAGAGAGATGGAACGATGGACGATGGATGATGGGTTTCCTCAATTGCGGATAAGCTGGGAGTGGCCAAGGCCCCACATCATCTTGCAGCGCAGTTTAGGGCGAAGTACCGGTACTTCAGGCGATCGAGTGGTGGCGCTGCACTGGCCACTGCTGCAGCTTTCAGCTCTGGTGATTCAGCGCTAGCCTTCCTATTTGCCAGTTGCCAGCTCTCCCTCGTTCGGGGCATATGCAAGTCGCATACACAGCCCACTCCCCCGTAGTCGTTGTCTCCTCCTTCACTAAGGCACTCACTCACTGCACTCCGCCGCTCCAGCGCTGGTGAAGATCGGCCCAAGTCTGCTGGAGCTCCTTCACTGTTCTTTTTTTTTTTTGCCGCACATGACCGGGACTGGGACCACAGCGCTGACCAGGGAATGCGTGCTGCCCTGCCCTGGCCTGATGGACGTGTTTCCGTCTTTGTTTCTGCCCTACCAGCTTGTCGAGGTATCTAGATAGATTCGATGGTATTGGCCTGATACTGATGCCCTATGACTGATGTGGACTAAATGACTGATTCTTCGCTGTTTCCGCCCGCACCCGCGCTGCCGTCGCTGCCACCGCGATGATGCAACCTAGCGCCAACTACTGTAGGGAAACTACGTCCTAGGCCGCTGGATGTCTTGGTGTAAGGTGCTGTGGGCATCGTTATGTATGCAAGACAGTGGGCCGCAGAGGGCTAGCCGGAGATCCCTCCACGGAACGACCTACCACTCAACTACCTGGCACTGCGCAGGATAGTAAGGGAAAATAATTATAGGCCCGTTTCTTAGTCTTAGTAAACCGGCAAAAGAGGCGACATGGGTTTGGTTGCATGCAACTGCAACTGTACACAGGTACATCCTCGCCTTGGTATGTACCTACTTGCATGCACGGCGGCGGGCCTCGGCGGCTTCTCCTACTCCTGCAGCGTTCAGGTTAGGTAGGAGGCAGGCAGGCCAGGTAGGTGAGGTCGTCCGCTCTGTGGTAGGCGTTTATACGTACCGGGCCTGGGCAGGTACGGCTTTGCTATAACACACCCCACCTCCCTCAACACGAGTTTCTTACCCTCCTCTTTCTCTCTTCACGAGCACCTCGTCTGCCTTTCTCTTCTTCTCATTTGCGGCTGTAGGCGTACAACCTAATTCTCTGTCCTGGGACCGCCTAGCTCCGTTACCGTATTTTTCATTCTCATTCGTAGACAACCATCGCCAAGTCCCAGTCTGACCGACCCTCCCTTTCTCGATATTAGTACTTTGCTCACCCGTCAAACATCCCTCTGCCTGTCCTCGTCATTCTCAGTCATCCTCACCTCCAAGTCAAGACGCCTTAGATAATCAACTCTACGAGACATCATGCCCCCACAACTGTTGCCGGCCTCTGCCGCCGCCTTTGCGCCAAGAGCCTCATCCGTCAACGTCGTCCTAGGCTCCAAGGTTGAACCGTGGTTAACCCAGACACTCAAGCGTATCAACAGGGTCAAGCGTCCTCTCAACAGTGTACCACAGCACCAAAGATGTCTGACCGAGACGCTGTCTTCGCCAAATGCCATCTGGACACTGACTTCTTTGATGCTCGCTAAGGCTCCGGCATCCGAGCTGCGCGAGGATTCGAACCCGTTGATAGAAGCCATTTTCAACTACCAGCTCCTTCATATCGAGGCGTATATAGTACATGTCGACATGGTACTGAGGAACGAGGTCGCTTTCAAGTTAACGCCTGACTCGATAGAATCTCTCATCGAGTACCACAAGGATATCTACTGCGTTGACGCCAAGGCTGACTCATATGACTGGCCTGAGAAGGAGCAACATGCGAAGAAGCTGCACGACAATTTCATACAGGCCATCAACAAATTTGTCTTCCGCACGCACGTTTCTGCGCTTGAAGGTCTTGAAGAGGAGGGTGCTGGCGAGCTGCTTTGTGGAAAGAGTGAAGAAGTGAAGAACAACATTATGGGACTGCTGAACAAGCCACTGCTACCGCCACCGCCAAAGGTCGTCGATGTCATCCGCCAACCTCCCTTGTTGCCGAGCTCGCCAGCTGCCGCCAGCATATGGTCGCAATCAACACCGTCGCCAGCCCTACCTGCGCCAGTCGACGCATGGCGAGTTCTGCCATCAAGTCCAGGAGTCTCGTCGACATCGGTAGACTCAGGCACACCGATTTGGGCCAACATGGCTATGCATGAGGTTCAATTGCCTTCGCCAACCCCGTCGTTCAGCCAACCGTACTCAACGGCTGGGCTATATTACAGCTCACCGATGGTGACTGCTCCCATTCCGACATTACCTCTACCCAGCATGTTGGCACCGCATTGCGGAGTAAACATGGGGTACGGTGGTTTCGGTTGGGACAAGTATCAAGAGTACGCGACAACTATGTGACAACCACCGCCTGCAATAGGGGCTCACTATCCAGTAGTGACATCCTCTTCGCAGTAACTTTCCACTACCAAACGGTCCGGTTTTCATTTTCTCTTGACTTGGACAGGGCTCTCGCGGCACACAACCCATTGCATCCAGAGGCACATTGGCGTCCAGCATTTCAGGGGTCGAACTTTCCGAAAACTCCAGCAACATAATAATTCCCGGTTTTTTTTTTGTTTTGTCGTTGTTTAGCGAGCGAGCGCCTGATTTTTATGGAGGGGAAATTTCATATCAACACAACCGCGAGCTCGGTCACAAGCTATATTCCTTTCATCTCATCATGGCTGGGACTGGGTGGGCATCTGATTGCATTTACAAGCAGGGCAGGTCTCGAAATATTTGAGGCCGGATTTTTCATTACGTTTAAAAGAAAGAGGTACACGCAGCAATGCAACCAATCATCAGCGCCCGGCGAACCCCGGGACAGGTCATTTTGGATTCTAGGATTCCCCCAGAGTTTTTCCACTATTGGTATACGGCAAAAAGAGGCTTTCTTAGAAAGAATTCCCCGATCAAGCGCGACCTCGCGGCCGAAGACAACGCGCGTGCGATCAACACACTCGCTCCAAGCACAGTCGCTTCTTCTCTTTCCCCCGAACCTTGGTTATAATGTCTAACGAATGAATGATCGACCTAATGACGGATATTTTCACGAGCTAATGACGACTTTACGACGCAAAGAACGATAATCAACTTGATGTTGAGCCTTCTTTTCGAGCGAAGCCGGTCAAGCGACGGAGAAGTATTCAATGGACAATGCTGGGACTGGGTCCGATTAACGCACTCCAAGGTTGAATCTACACACCATCTCGTAGCCGAGGCGCACCGAAGTACCTGTGGTACCGCTGCCGTCCGAGGCTGGCGCTGAGCGCCGACATACCAAGGCTGTCTGCTAAGCCCCGTGATGCAAGCTGTGGCAAGATCGGCGAACATTCGGCAGGCGCGACAGCGGGAGCTTGAGAGCGAACGGGGAATGATCTCACGATCACACAAAATAAAAGAAGCTGGGCATCTACATTATCTCTTGCCGGGCAAGAGAATGCGGAGCCCTTTACTCGCCGTCATGGTCGACACCGCCTTGGCCCGGACTCTGTGAGATAGAGCATCGACTCTCTCACGGACCCAAGAAAAGCGCCGCGCCCAGCCGAGGCAAGAGAGAGGCAAATGACTGCCTCGATCCTCTTGAAGGGGTCACTATATGCCCCAACAGACCCGCCTCCGTGGACAAGGGAGGAGCGCGAGCTGTCCTCGCGTGGCGCAGGGCCAAGAGCTTAAGGTGGGCGACCAGTGTAGCATCATCTCACTACATCCGGAACCTTCCCAGCGCGCGAACAAGTCGGGCAACGCAGCGATCTTGTTCCACTGGGGTAAGGTGAAGGAGAGCCACGCTGGCATTCATGGGTTGGCTCGCTGCTGTGCAACGTAGCTAACCCGCCAGCCTCTGTGTATTTATTCGGTGGCATGAGATGCTGGTTTCCATTGGGACGGTTTCGCAAGGCCTTGTTCTGGCCCTGGTGGTCGCAATCAAAAGGACAGCTCTTGCGGGCCGGACCCGATCTATGTAACTGTCTGAAGACACCCTCTGACTTTTTGAGATCACTTTTCGTTTTGTCGAATTTACATAGTACTATACCTAATTGAACAAGGATATTCTTGGTTCATGGGATACACTCTACTCGAATACCTCTTGCCTTCTTCGTGAAATAGATGTATGTGCGTATGCTTATCATGGCTTGGATTCGTCCCTTCCATGTATGTATGAGTCTTTTGTCCCAAAGCGCCAAGTGACAAGGACCTAGATTGAAACGGGTGCAATGGCCCCCAAGTTAGGGTCTGATTCATGCGTGGAACACGAGGATCTCTCCCCCCCCCCCCCCTTCTCTTTTTATTTTATTTTTATTTTATTTTCACTTCTACGTGTGTGTTCATGGTGCGTGCATGCATGCAAGACGCATTTCCAGTTGGTAGTCAAATGCTACGGAGTGCGCATGGCGGGCTTGAGTCAAGTCCGACGTGTCGTACATGGGCAGGAGGATATCATTGTGGGCCCCTCGGTATCAAAATAGTAGAAGCAGACTGCGTGGCGCAGGGTTTTGGCGCGTTACAAGGTGGATGGAAGGGTGAGTGAGGGTGAGACAGTATATACTACCGGTAGATCAAGTTTGTTCTCTTTCGGGTCCAGAACATTGGATCCCGCGAGAGGACGTGTTGCAGTGAGTCAGGTCGTGTGGAGCAGGTGCTGAGTTTTGGAAGTGAGGGCGGGCAGTGGGTTTTTTTTTTTTTCTTTTCTCTCTCTCTCTCTCTTTTTTCCCTTCTCTCGGGGATGGGGTTTCCCAGATGCCGTCGTGATACGGGACGGGGATGCTGAAATGGATCGTAGGACTGGATGGGATGGTGTCACGGGGGGGGGGGGGGGGGGTAAAAGGGGAATAGTGAGCCCGGCTGTGGTACGGGGGTTTGTGGGGGGGGGGGGGGGGGGGGGTTAAGAAGGGGAGACCTGAAGGTATGAGGCTACGTAGGTAGGTATGGCTGGGTGACGGGACATAGCAAGTGTTTTGTAAGGGGGGCATGAGATGGTATGCAGAGCAGAGCAGAGCAGAGCAGAGCAGAGGGGGACAGAATTGGCGTTCTATGATGGAGGGACGGGAAGGCTTGGGAGGAGTGTACCGGTACTGGTGGATGGATCGGGGGGAGATGGTGTGACCTGCCTGCGTGATACTGAGTATCTCTCGGTACGTAGAATGGCAGATAGATAGTTTGAAGCAGGAAGTAGTATAGGATAGATGACCCGTATGAGATGAGATTCCAGAGGAGTGGCCCAGGGATCGTCAGTCTTGATGGGTACTTATTAGTATGAAGTCTAGAGCTTCGCGCGGTCAGCTTATTACTCTGCGCGGCTACTCGGCCCGGGCTGCGAGTAGTGATGAGAACGTCACCTACTAATAAATCGCCTCTGGAACTTCTTGACCTGTCATGCTAGCGTCCCGTATTTGATTATATAAAACCACGGTGCTTACCCTTGCTATGGCCAGATATGGCCTGAAGTCAAGATGTGGGGTGTTTGCGATGGTGCGTCCAGCTGAGCCGCACGGCGGCATCTAGGTAGGCTTACTCGGCTCCCGGGGTGCCGGGTAGAGAGTCCGGGGTCTGCGCTGCGAAGGTCGCCTGCCAAGTTGCCTCGATGGGTGATGCCACCACTATACTATACCGATTCCTGCTAGACGGCAGTCAGAACAGTGGCTTGGTGCATACAGACGGATGTACCGCTGAATATGATGCATGGTTAGTACGATGGTAGGCGGTAGGCGGTAGGATACTACATGCGCAAGGCATTCTAGACGGTAGGCAGATTTGCTGATGGAGGGGCAGTAGGTATGACAGGTGCAGCGCCGATGCCGTGGGCGTGATCATGGTCATGTCAGAACCTTGGTGCAGCTCATGTCGCGTCGTGCGATGAGCTGACATCTGTGTACCGTTTCCCATCACTCCATGTATCGCGGAATGGCAGATCTTGCGCGAGTCGCACAGATCCCCCGAATACCATATTGACAGCTGCTCATCTGGACTGCTGTTTACTTGGTGCATGGAGGTGTTCTAAGACATGGCAGGGCAGCCACCACAGTGATGGTTGCGACATGCATGTGTCATCCTGATGAGCTATGTAGGACTTTGGCGCTCGTTCCCGTCCCAGCCCTACCAGAGGGGGTGGCTGCTGACTACAGAAGCGTAGGTGTGATCGCAGAGTTGGCCCGGACCTCAGGTATCTAGGTGGTATCCATTGATCTGACCGAGGGGACGTTGGGAATGCAGTGACGATTCTTGATCATGCAAACAAAGGAGTACGCGATACCTACTTTAGGTATGTATCTGCGGCTGATAATACTACCCGGCGGCCTGCGTGCGTGCCTCGGTCCCGTCCAGCTCCCTATCTAATGAGGCCGATTGATTGATGCTCGTCATGATGATGAACCATCATCATCCTCGCGATATCACGGCGTTCAGCGATGCAAGAAGCCGTTTCCCGTTGGGGGCCCGGTGCTCTCCTCTCCCTGCTTCAGTACGGACGTTGCAACGCTGCAACGCTGCGTGCAAAAGACGTGACACCTTCCAAGAAGCAAAGCGAAACGAAACAGATTTCTCCAAACCAGATGGGCGGTATGCAGGACCTCATTGGCCAGCTTACGACAGACGGGAGCAAGTAAAGCGCTGCCCATCGTCGCATGCTGTGCGCCAACGGCAAGAAGCTTGGATGGGGGGCCGTGGCGCGGCACGGCAGCGTGGCATCGGTTGCGGGGGTGGGCAGCTTGGCCATCAGCTTTCTCGCCGATCCGGTTCGACTTCCAAGGGTTGACCGTTCAGCTGGCCGTTCTCCCTTTCATACTCACTGCCGGGAGCGGTCCAAGACCAGGCTGCGATGCCCGGCGGTGCTAGCTTGGTCAGGGCCATGATGCCTACCAGGAATCTATCCAGACTGCTCTGTCAATCTGATAAATTATGTGCGGTATCAGATTGACAGGCTAGTGTTTTTTTTTTTTTTTTACAACGCCCCCAATCGTCGTTACCTACCGGCACTGTTCATAACGATAGCCCCTTTTCAGCTGCCTTCATCTACCGAATAGCTCAAGGACCAGGTTCAACCTACAAGGGATCATACAGGATGGGTACCTCATCTATTGGTCACATTACTATCCTCGCGACAACTTCATCGTTCTTTGCGTTGATCAGGATGTCATGTACCGGTACGATGTATGTGAGCTCACGTCCACAGCGTTGCAATGGGGTGATCCGGTCAGCGCGATACTGATCTGTAGTATCCGATGATCGCGTTCATGACGATCGGCCGAAGCTACATATGATGCCAGTCCACCAGGTCCGCATAATCTCAACTTTCATCAACCTCAGCTCGATCCAACCTGCAGCGTTCGGCGTCACTGGGGAGCATGGTCTCGCCGATGCAACCACACTGCTGAGGTTAGGGGTGATATCATTGTTGGTTACAGTCAGTCGACATTCATCGCACTCTCCGAGAGCTCGTGGCTTCTTCATATTGATCTCATGATGGAGACTACCTATCGTTGCCCATGTCCATCAACAACAGTGTACCCGGGACCCCCCCCCCCCGACGTCAGCCGTTGTATCCTAGGCAAGCCAGGGTCCAGGGGTCATGCACGAGGAACCAACCGGTACGGTAAGCGCGATAGACGCAGCTAGCCGTCTCCTGCGTCAACACTTTTACAGCCTGCATCGAAGGTATAATAGAGGGTTGCCTGAGGTATACCGGGTACCCAACCTTTAAGCTCTTCCGGGGGCCACTCCGTACCAGACCCCGGCTCTGGTGGTACGACTCGCTATATCATTAGCAGGAAAGCCCGAAATAGGTAGCGGCTCAGCGAGCAGTGTGTCTGCACCACGCGGAGCACGTCCCCTTCGACTCCCGAGACGCTTCGTCGGCTCAAGTCGGCGCGAGCGTTTCCTTGCCTGTCTGTCTGCGAGCACCCGAGGGCGCGCACGAGCGCCACGCGGGCTGCCGTCACGAAGGAGGAGGATGAACTGATGTTGACTTTGCTACCAGACGTTGGTTTGTTGTCCACAGTTCCATGTTGCGAGCTCAGCTAGATGCGGTGTTCTCGTCCTACTGCTGCTTGCCTCCCCTCAGAATCTGACTACCTACCCATGTCAGGTTGTCGGCATGTTTTGAGGCTTTCTGCCGTGACTCGATAGCCTCAACAAAGTGTATCATCACCAACTTCGGTCCATCGAGGATCCTGTAGGTGATAGCTAGTCGCGTACTCGTGCTCCTTTGAGCCCCGGATACTGCTAGAGACTTGAAGATTCATCGGCGGCCAAAGCCTCTTCTACCAGATGAGACATGGCAATGGGATCACTCATGATAGTCAGGTAGCAGGGCTAGCATGAGTCAGGAAGTTAAAGCCCTAGTTCCGATGCTGCCAGTCCCATAATGTGGTAATCGTGCTTATGGAAGCCTTTGAATACAAGTATACTCGGACGCTTTGTGACTAGTACTGTTTGACATGGTCCCGAGCTATGCTCCTTCCGAAGAAAGGACTCGCTTATCTGTACACGAACATAGGCATAGATCTGGATGTTTCATGGCCAAGTTCATAACTGAATTATAAAGTGTTTTGCTACAAG
This sequence comes from Xylariaceae sp. FL0016, assembly GCA_022578815.1. Classification (NCBI taxonomy): domain Eukaryota; kingdom Fungi; phylum Ascomycota; class Sordariomycetes; order Xylariales; family Xylariaceae; species Xylariaceae sp. FL0016. Next base: position 386,588 of record MU388747.1, read on the forward strand.
TTCATGGAGGGCCTGTGTCACAAATTCAAAATAATGCCATAAGAGTGAGTCCATCTGATCCAACCTCCGTCGATTCTCGCCTTGTAAGTTCCGGCACAATCATGTCTCTCATTGTCATTGATTAGTCTCCTCCCACCGTGGAATCCAGCCGCGCTTTATTGATGTCGATGGTCCTCGGTGCCTCTATTCTCTATCCTTCATGCCTGGAACAAGGACAAATTAGCGTGGCGAGCCCATGAGTAGCCAGTGATAACTGTTAGAAAAACCCGCATGAGAAGACTAAGGTGCTTCTCCTCTCGGCTGATGGAGAACCATCTGAAAGCTGTTGACTGCCTTTCGGGTTTCCCAGCACAGATATTAGAGCTCGATGACCAGAAGAAGTGTGGAGTTGCACGTGTGAGGTCGTTCCAGAGCTTGAAGGAGTCAGACGAGTTGATAAAGCCGTAAAGCGTGCCCATCTCTTTCGGGAACTTGCCCCTATCTCTGTTCAAGGTTCCAAAAGATGTCCGAACACCATATATTTATTTCACAATCACCAACTGCGTGTAGATTTTCGGACACCCAAAGCGAAGAGCATGATAGATACGGCTAAGTCTGCATATTGGGAGGATGTTCCTTGGGATGTACTGATCGTGCTACCGATCATCCTCAATGCTCAGATTTTAGGAGAACAGCAAGTATGGCTCGGACAGAGGGAGAACAATGAGGACCTGGTTTTTCGTGTCCTGAACAGAAAAAGCATGGGATACTTGGTCAACATCTTCTCGTATTTTGGTGGATTGTCAAGTGACCCCATGTTCGCCACGCAGCACACAAAAACTCACATCGAGACGATTGAACGCAATACATTATAATCCTGAAAACTCTCACCTCATGCTAGTGTACATAGTGTACTGACCACCGCCGTATTCTGTATCTGTGGATCATGCGATCTTAGTACGATGTCCGTTGCAAAGCCAACCTCAATTCCTGCCTACAAGCCCCCGCCATGAAAGCGACAATTTGTGACAATTATCCCCCTCAGATTCAAACCCCGAACCCATCTCCGCTACTCAGACAAGACACTCCCTCAAGAGGAGACCAAGTGAAGTCAATCTTCAAACCCATCCTCAAAGCGACGCCCGCGGCATCTCCAACTTCGCCTCCCGCTTCAACTCCCCGTCCAGGCCCCTCGCGATATGATCCGCGATGGCCATATTCGTAATCATCGGATTGACACCACTCGCGCTCGGGAACACGCTCGCATCCGCCACATACAGGCCCTCGGACTCCCACACCCTCCCCCTCGGATCCACGACGCCGTCCCGCGGGCTCGTCGCCATCCGGCACGTGCCCATCTGGTGCGCGCACGCCATCGAGTACCGCGGGGACCCCAGCCCCGTCCTCTCGAGCAGTGCAAGCCATGCCCGGAACTCGGGGTCGTTGATCCCCTCGTCGAAGCTCGCCTCGTCGCTCAGGTCGACCTTTCCCACGCTGCCGTTGACGACGACCGGCCGCGTGCGCTTGAAGCTCGGCACGCCGGGGACCCGCGGCCAGATCTCGGTCGCGCCCTGGATGTAGACGAGCTTGCAGAGCGCCAGCACGCCCACGAGCTGGTTCTTCCGGTCAAAGGCCGAGGTGCTATACTCGATGACGGGACGCCCGTCGGCGGGGTCGGCGTACACGCGGCCGGTGTCACGGTCGCGCACGATGGAGATGCAGTTGTTCATCTGCCGGACGCGGACCGCGTCCGTCTTGTACTGGAGGGCGTTCTCCCAGGGGTGTTCGAAGAGGACGACGTAGGGCTAGGTTGGGGTCAGACATTGGCAAGGCGAGACCGCAGCTGACGGTAACAAGAAGGGGTGGAAGAATGAGCACATCGGTTAACTTACTATCATGACAGACGACTCAAGCTTTACGCCATGCCCTTTTCCATCCAGGTTTTCGAAGCTCGTGCACACCGATGTGAGGATACCGCCTGATTAAGTCAGCATGAGCAAAGCCTTTTCGACTCCTCGCCACATAGAAGGCCTTCTTACCTTCCCATCCATTGACGTCCTTATCGTATGCCGCGTGAAGGCCCGCAGCCGGATGCGTGTACAAATTTCGTCCAATATGGCGATTCTGCAATGTCAGCAATTAGCATGAATTCATTGTAGCCACACATGATTTCCCCCCCCCTCACCTTGAGGCCACTCCGCGTCAGAAGCAGCGGACTGTTCAGCGTCCCTCCCGATACGATGACCTTCTTCGCTCTGACCTCCACCGTCCTCTGCACCCTCTCACTCAACGGCTTCTCCAGCCGCCCATCCTCATCTCTCGCCGCCCACGAGCCCACAATGCCCACGGCCTTCTTCGACCCGTTCTTCTGCTCAAACAGCACCTTGTCCACCTTCATCCCCTCGATGAACCGCGCCCCGGCCTTCGCCGCCGCCGGAAGCCACGTCACATTCGGCCCTTGCTTCTCCCCCGACCCGCACCCCTGGAAGCACGTCCCGCAATAGTGCTCATGGCCACCGGTGTTCTGCGGCACGGGCTTGGCATGCCAGCCCAGCTTCTTCGCGCCGTCCAGGATTACCGTGTTGCCATGGTTGTGCCGCACGTGCTCGTCGCTCACCCCCATCACCTCGCACACGCGGTCGAGACAGTTCTGGAACTCCTGGGACGCGAAGAAGCCCAGCCCCTTGCTCGCCCACTCCTGCCGCACGAAGCCCTGCAGCTGCAGCGACGCGCTCCAGTTGACGCTGCCCCCGCCGCCCCAGTTGCTCCCCGCGACCCAGCTGATGGTGCCGTCGACGCTCTGCTGCGCGCCCCCGCTCTCGTACAGCCACTCCTGCGCCGCCTCCGTCGTCATCGGCAGCTCCGACGGCGGGAAGTAGTACCCTTTGTCCACGACCACGACGCTGTGGCCCGCCTCGGCCAGGACCTTGGCGCAGACCGCGCCGCCGCACCCGGAGCCGACGATGACGACGTCCGCGTCTACCACGACTGCGGGTTCGCTGTCGTCGTTGCCGCTGGAGGAAGAAGAGGGGGAGGCGGGGAACTGCATGAACTTGTAGTCAAAGGTCTCGCCGGGCTTGTAGTCGTCCATATGGCGCCTGTACCCGCTCATCTCGAGGAACAGCTGGTCCGTGACTGCGAATGACGCTTTGGCGATCTTCTGGAATGCCAGCCCGACCGTGGGCCAGATGTTGAGCCACGCGACGTCCCATGCCTTCATGATGTCCTCGCGGATGTGGAGGGGCTGCTCGGCGACAGGCACGCAATGGCCTGTCGCGGCTAGGCTGCCGAGCTTGGAACTGTGGGTGGCCGTTAGTCGTCTGCGGAATACATACGTGTTCGGGTAGGTAGGTCAGGAATTCAGTGTGGGAATGAAGAATGTCTCACCCCAGCATGCTCAGCACCAGCGACAGCTCCTTCCGCGCAGTCGCCGGCAGGTTGCCCAGCGTGCGCCTCACGTTCGTCACGAATTCGGGGTCGTCAAGGGGCCGCGCCGCCAGGTAGGCCTTGAACCTATCGTAGCTGGGCCGCGGCTGCATGGACTTGGTGACGCGCTCATAGGACTCCTGGCACTGCGTCTCGGTGATGCGCAGCTGGCGCATCTTGTCGTCGGGTGTCGTGGTGGTGGCGTCTTCCTTGTCGCCATCGCCCACGACGGCGATGGACGGCGTGACCGCGTCGAGCATCGCGAAGAGCGTGTCCCATTGCGCCGGGGTGAAGAAGTCAGTCGCCGGTAGAGGCGGCAGTGTGAGGTTGACGGGTCCGGAGGGTGGAACGGCGGCGGCCATCTTGGATGTTACCTGGGTCTCAGCTCTTGGGCATGGATATTCCCCTATGATATAGACCTCGTAGGGCTGAGGTAGGATACCAGCTCAGGTTGACTATGAGCTAGATAGGTAGACTGGATCCACAACACTTCTTCCGTAGATATTCAAAGGGAAGAACTCAATGGCATTCGCCTGCTGTTGAACAGTTGATCAAGCAACCATGGACTTGTGCGCTACACTGGCAACCTTCAAGAGCCTCTAGGTTACTGTCCAAGGTTCTCTGCCGTATACGCTCCATCATTCAGGCCCCCCTTTGAGGAGTCGAGTTTGAGGAGTCGAGCCGTTCATTAGAATGGGGAAAACTCCAAGGAGCAGGGGGCCGCGGGCCGCGGTGCGCCACCAGTAGAGGCAGCCCCGCATCTCTCCTCATGAAGAGAGGGGATGAGACACAGATGTAGTCGTTCCCGGACTTCGTTATCCAATTGACTCCAACTCATGATCCTGCTGGATGTCTGCGAGAGTGTGTAGCACCGGCAGCTCGTGACTGCGTACTTGCTTGTCTGAGGTTGTCCTTTCACCACATAAGGTGGTGATATGCACTAAGATTGAGGTATAGGATGTGGACCAGCAACTTGGCATGCTCGGACGTCAGCTACTCTATATCCGGAGCCAATACATACATGTATGTACTTGGCTCTCCACCAAATAGGGCTTACGAACATATGCAATACCACTTTTTTCGGCATCCGAGGACTGCGTCGACATGCATCGCAGCGGAGATCACGTGCCCTTCTACGCATGTTATGTTGGTCAAATCTTGCATGCAGCCTAGATGCATATCTGGAGCCGTAACCAAGTCAGCAACAAGAAGTATGGTGAGTAAGCAGAGGATCAAGACGAGGCTGGCTGTGCAAGTCGTATGTACATCCGAAACATTAGATATATGATTATGGTTGTGTTTGGGGCTGATGCATCATCAGCCCTACACGAGCTGTGCCCGTCATCTTGGCCGAGATCTATGGCCATGAGAAGGCGCATCGTACATACCTAAATATCCTCGTATGAGAGAATGAGTAGTCATCAATGAGCATGCAAACGGGTCCGTTGTGGCGCTGCTCGGATCTCCAGCACACAAACCCTACCTTCGGGCGTATTGGACTTTTTATCTCTAATATTTCAGGGCTCGATGATGATGTGTACAGTATGTGAATAGGTTGTGGAGGAAAGGCGATCGACGTAATCGCGAGGTGATTCCTACAAGTCGGTGATAGATTCGACCCCGAGTGACTGAAACGACGCCGGTATACGAGAAAACAAATAGGGGATTATCTCGAGTAATGCAGGTTCATAACGGGGTGTGCACACTTCCAAATGAGTCTGACTTCCAGGTAAGACCTATCTTGCCCGTCGTCTCACTCAATGAGCTACAAATTCATTTCAGAGTGTTGTGTGCTCAACCCAAATAGTTGCTCTATTTCTTTGACCTACCGCAACAAAGCAGAGTTGGTTGATACGATGAGTACATACCCGCATGGGGTCATTGTCAGAATGGAATCGACCCTTGAAATGGGGTGAACGCAATCGATAAGCATGTGACACTGGACCCATGGATGGCGGTTGAGCGGTCGTGTCCTGCCCGGTGCCCGATTCGGACGCATGGCAAATCTCTGTTCCAGATTTGTTGGGAGGGGCACTGCCGAGGCGCAAAATCGCCAGCACCGCTTGCTTGGCCCGACTTCTGGACAAGACAAGACTGTCGTAAGTTGTATTGTAGATCGGGATTGGCGAAATATCCAAAAGAATTTTCACTCTGGCATGAAGGATGCCCGGGTTCTGGAAGCTCTCTCATCGGAGCCCAAGTACGTAAAGTATGCGTATATACTTGCAGATACACCAACTGTACACACATCTGTGGTGGTCTTCAAGGGTTCTGGAGGATGGAGATCTCACATGTGCTAATGGACCCTGAAGCAAGAACCTGGACGAGGACGAAAAAGTCACCGATGGTAAAGGAGGGGCAGGCTTGGCAATTCGTTGCATGGCTCGCTGCACAGGCCCTCGTTTTGTTGGGGGAAAACGATCAATGGAACGACTTCCACTTTTTGATCGCGCAGGATGCTGGTCACTGTCGGCTGCATCAGCGGCTGTGGCTCGGATCCAATGACGCCTCCGAAGCCTCCGCCGTCATGCCACTTCACTGCACCATGTTTGCGACTCGAGTTGTACGGTAGGAATGCCCGAAGCCGGGTGCTTACTGTTGCTCAAGGCAGATGCTGGAATATAATAAGTTCAGCATCGACCGGACTTTTTGGCGATTGAGATATTTGTTAGTTTCCCTGTTCGTGGTCAACATGAGCCGAATGTCAGAGTTCTAGATTCGCTCAATTCCTCAGAGACACCCACGATGGGCAGTTCGGTCTAATCGCCGTATTACTATTCAGGTCTCCGTTTGACAACGACCGTAGCTCTCAGCGACCACGAGGTCAGCCAACAGACAACCTACGGCATGTTGCCGGGAATCACCAGAAACAGACATACATACCCGAGTCGACAGAAACGGAGCATGCGGGAGCTAGCAGTCGAGATCTTGGGTATCGTTGCCGATCCAGGTATTTACATACGAGAGGAGCATGTCCGTCGGTAGTCACCGACTTTTGGTCAGTACAGTATCTTTAGGAACAATGCAAAGTTGCACCGTCTCCCCTTTCGTCTTGGCTGTCCGTTGTTGAGCCTCTAGGGCTGCAAGTCGCAAACCAAAGCGCTGGTAACCAACCAGTGCCCGCTCCCATACTGTGGGGTGTGCCGGTTGTCAGTATCACCACCACCACCCCCCAAGTCGAGCGGCTGAGGCTGGTATGCTGCACCTTCCACCTGATCGGATAGCCTCATGATGGGGTTGCATCCTGCCAGGCACTCCCACGGGTTCGGACCTGGAGTCTAAGGTCAAGACGCCGTTGCCGTTATGGAGGGCCAGTGGCAGGTGGACGAAAGCTGTCGCCTCAGCTGAGCCGTCGCCGTTCCATTTGCAGTTACCGTCACAAAATGCACATCGACTGGTCCACTCTATCCTTTCTACATACCTACATTAGGTACCTATCCTCTACCTACGGTATCATTCGATATGCAGGAAGACCAACAAAAAAGGGCAACTGCGCCGAAGGAGACGCGGAGGGGAAGGACAAGCCCAAGCCCTGGGCTACAGCAACATGGAGAAGCTCATCGGATTGGTGGGCACTTCATGATGCAGAACTTCTCGAAGAACTCGCTGCTTCCACTTAGGAAGTACTGATTGAGGTGAGCAATCACTCCAGACTTACATACCTGCTGGGCGTACCTACCCGGACCTCTGCCCGGGCAAGTTCGGGCTTACCCCCTGGCTGGGCCTGTCTCGGCTGTCAACGAGGTGCTGGTACTGCTGGGCTCTTCCCCACATCACCTACTGGACGTGGAGCCATCGCCTCTGCCATTGTCCAATCGTCGCATCGCGTCGTGACTGTCGCTGGAACCGCCTTCAACTGTTGAGCTTCCATGTCCGACAACGACATGTGCGACAAACGCATGGCGGAAACTCGCCTGAATAACCCTGTCACTTATGACGGGAACCCCAACCCAAACCGCGGCATCTTTCTCTGGTGCAGGGTCACCGTGGGAAGGACGACAACTTTTTAGGTACTGGTGCTGGTTTGGCCGTACGTAGTCTGTCTTGGAAGAAACTGGTTCTCCTGCTACTATGACTACTAGAGGAACATAATATCTACACTCACCTATTTGTATAAACTTCATCCACTCCTTCCCGTGAACCCTTCTCTCTCTCCATACATCTAGTGGAGGAAAGGGAAGTGCCTCTCGCAGTGGATTGTACTGAAACCTTGTCTGAGTTTGCCATCCTTCTCTGCACATCATCGTGTCTTCAAAGCCTCGTGACTCTGTACGTGTCGAACACACACCTCTTGCGCTGCTCACGATCCTGCGTCTGAGTCGACTACACGACCGCAGCATCAGCCACTTCAACATCCGAGCTGACTGAAGGAACCGTATCCTAGCTCCCATATCCTCCTCGAAGATACCGAAATGGCTTCACCCATCGTCTTCACCTCAGCCCCGCCGGCTTCCCTCTTCAAATTCCCGCCGTACTCAGACCCGCAACCGATCCCCCCGCCGCCTTCCTCCGACTATCTCTTCACCATTCCCGAGAACCTCTACACGGCAGCTTTGGATCCCAAAGTCCCCTTGACCATTGCCGCCGTTTACGCTGTCACTGCCAAGGCGCTGAACGCATATAACAGATCGACTGGCAAGAAGCCTTGGGCTATTAGCAAGACCAAAGCCTTCCATGCATTCGTCGTTGCCCACAATGTCTTTCTCGCCATCTACTCAGCCTGGACGTGGTATGGCATGCTGAATGCCCTCCAGCACACCGTCGTCAGCCCCTCGGGCCCCAATGGCTGGGCCGGTACGGTCGACAGCTTCTGCAAGTTCCACGGACCGCAAGGCCTGCGTAATGCCATCACCTTCAACCAGAAGTCCATGGGCTGGGAGTCGATCGCGGGCGTGACTCTGTCCGAGGAGGGTCTCCCTAGCCGCCTCGACGGTGGGCGCATGTGGAACGAGGGTCTCGCTTTCTACGGCTGGCTCTTCTACATCAGCAAGTTCTATGAGGTTCTCGATACCCTGATCATCCTGGCCAAGGGCAAGTTCAGCTCCACGCTCCAGACCTACCACCACGCCGGTGCCATGATGGCCATGTGGGCTGGTATGCGCTACATGTCTGCTCCAATCTGGATCTTCGTCTTCTTCAACTCGTTCATCCACGCGCTCATGGTGAGTCAGAACAGCGCAACGTACCCAACGGCAAGAGACATGAAAGACTGACACAGTGACCTTACAGTACACTTACTATACCATCACTGCGTTCAACATCCGCGTGCCCAACGTCATCAAGCGCACCCTGACCTCGATGCAAATCTCGCAATTCGTTATTGGCGGCTCGTCCGCCATGGTGCACTCTTTCATCTCGTACCTGATCCCCGTGCACACGCCGGTCGAGTCGGCCGACGCGGCTGCGAGCGCCATCGCCTCGGGGGCCGAGGGCTCGCAGGAGTCGGGCTACGTGACGCGCTACCACAAGGTTGACTGCATCAACACAACGGGTGCGACGTTCGCCATCTGGCTCAACGTCTTCTACCTGGCGCCGCTGACGTACTTGTTCGTCTCCTTCTTCATCGCCTCGTACCTGAAGCGCAGCAAGTCGGAGTCGATGCGCCTCAAGTCGGGCGGCCGACGCCAGAGCAACGTGCTACTCGCCGAGAAGGCGAGTTGGGATGCGGCTCGCAAGGTCGAGCGCGAGGTGTATGGTGAGAGCAAGGGCGATGAGGTCATTCTGGAGGATAGTGATGAGGCGGGCGATAAGGCGCGGGCTCAGAAGACGAATGGACGAAGGGCCAATGGCAGGGCTAAGCACTAAGTTGAAGTTGGGGAGGTTGGTTGGAGCGTCAGATTGGAGTACACCCCTCTACTCCACGCCTACCAACAAATATGTCGAAGCTAGCAGGAGATGCCAAGTAATTTCAATAAGTGCTCGAGTATTACGCATCGCCAAACTTCGGACCGCACATCATTTATATTTCGGACACAAGCACAGCACTGGGGGTTCATTATTAAACGGAGTTTGGCGAACAAGGGGCTTGTCTTCCGGAGAAGAGGCTGCAAGGTCGAAGACGAAGGACCATGAGGAAAAGAACACGCGACCCAAGACCGAGGAGATGAAGCGGGGTTCATCGGCTGAAAGTGTACATACTCTCGATTTTGACGTTCCTCTGAACTTGTATATGATAAAATCACGTTTTTTTCTTCACCAAGAACTAAATCTGACCACTTAATATTCATGTATCTTGGCCTTGATGAAAGTAATTGACGCTGTATGTAATTCCATCGAAAGCCAACCTCTCCATCCGAATCAAGTATGAGCAGCATAACATCAAGCGCAAAGCTAGCTCATAATGCGATCGACAGCGCAGTAGTGGTAAGAAGCAGTAAGAAGAGTTGGGAGTCGAGACCATGGACGTTCGTCTCTCATACCGCATAACCTTCAGCAGAAGCCTTCAATTGCTGTTCCAGCACAGACAGATAGGCTGTGACCGCCAGACGCATCTACGCCGCTGCGGCAGCTGCGAGGTGGAGGTCAGGGAAGCATGCACACAAAGACCGCGCCAAGCACACTATAGTCAGATCTTGGTGTCCTCTCCAAGGCCAATCTCTTCCTGGCCCAAGTGTAGTCACGAACAGCAGCATTATCTAAAGGGCTCACCGGGTCATTGCGTTTTTTTTATGGTTATGAGACTTTGTACTGAAAGGTGCCGGTAATCACCGGTCATATCTCGACAACGAGAACTAGTTGTCTCTCGCAAGAGTAGATTGTTGATCTCAGAGCTCGCCGATTTCCCCTTCCCTTGCCTTCAACACAACGCCACGAGCCCCCGGGATGATATAAAAATGATCCGGTAAGCAAAACCCCCCTCCCCTTTCGGTTCTCATAGATCTGTAGTTGGATCCCGTAGCAGACGGCACATCGGCACTTGAAATGCCACGATCTGGCAATCATCTTCATGCGGTGGCCGTACGATAGGAATGAGTCCAGGCAAGGTATTCTGACTTCGTCGCCCTTATTGATGTCCCTGACGGCCTGAACTTTCATGACTTTGTGCTTGTCTTTTCACCAATATGGTGGAACGAACCCGGTATTCGTGTCTGCGCAATTGGTTATATCTTGAGCCGGGTGTATCCGACTGAAACAGCCGTACACCACCTGACATACCGCCATATAAAAGGCATCTCCCTAGACTGAAGGCCACTACTCCCAAGCCTATTCAATTCTTACTGACGAATGTGATAGTCACAAGCCCATTTGTGGCCAAATGAGGCCTCTAAAGATTAACGAGCATATGTGAAAACCGCTCGGTTCTTTTTGATTCGTTTTTTTATCCCCCTTGTCCTCTTAGATTCTCCTATGTTACTATGGGTTTTTGGTTTTCTTTTCTAGCTCCATGTCATCAGCCATGCTGGGAGGCTCGGAGCTGGCTTTAACCAGGGCTATGAGTTCCTCCGCAGCAGTTCTCTTGGAAGCCCAATCGCGAGCCTTGCATCCCGTAGTTCTACCCCAGAAAGCATCGATATCCCCAGTAGCCGTCAAAGGGGCCCTCCGCAAACTTCTGTGTGATCATGCTTCTCTCTCTTCTCTCTATCCCTCGCAAGGTTTCACGAGAAAAGACCGAAGACACATGCGGCTCTCCAGCTGGACTCTCCACCCAGTCTAGTTCGACTCTCCTTGATAGTTTCCACTGGCGGGATTGATTTGAGCACAAAGTCCATCACACCGGGCCCAACGTCGTCTTGATGGGAGCCGATAGCAGCAGCAGAGTTGACAGAGACCTCGATCATCTACTCACAGCGGGTAGCATAAGAAGACCAGAATCATATCGAATTGACGCGCTTGGCGCCAATAAACGAGATTAGGTATTTTCTCACACATCGACATTCTCGGTACATTCCTACATTGTAACCAGAAGCTGAAAAAAAAGTTGATTTGGAGTGTCAAGCGCTCGAAGGGGAGATATTGAAAAGTACCTGAATGGCTGGGAGGGCCCAAGTTAATTGAAACAGTAGCACTGATCACTCCCCTGGGTAGGAAGCTGAGGCTGGTAGATGAAGTAGCGGAATAGCTGAACTTGGCCGGAGCCTCACCATTGGATGAGTTACGAGGTATCGATCAACCAGAGACCAATCTGGTACGTGGCTAGGAGAAAAGAGCTCAGTGAGTGCCTCTAGTTGAACTCGTGAGTAGTCCCATATACCATATGCTCTAGAGGACCGTACTTGCTAGGAAAGTGAGGATCACTGCTGACCAAAAGCTGCTGTCGTACAGCACATATCTTTTGGATAGCTGCTAAGCTCCCTGCTTCCATATTTCTTTTCATGAGGTCTTGCGTGTCATCAAGGTTGGCTGTTGATGTAATAGCGATTCCACGCAAGCCCGAGGCATCCAAGGTGTCACCTTCCCTGTACCCAATGATACAATCCACTTGAGGTCGCAAGCACACTGCGTCCTCTTTACCAGTATCATCCATTGTTTGAGCCAAGGTCATAGATCCAAAACCAAGAAGTCGGGAGATTCATAACAGATCAAACTCAACAATGTCCTGTTTGCCAGTATCCTGGGGGAAAGCATGTTGGTGGATTGGTGAATGACTGAGATCGGAAAAAAGGTGTGGTATTGATTGAGAAAGATGAGGATAATTGGTGGGGGGTTCAGAGGTGGGAATGAGTATGAGGTTTGGGTCTCTTATGGTAGCCAAGATGTCCGTCCCAAAGTCAACCGACCCCCAGCCCTTCTGACCAAGATTGAGGCACTCTACCACAACTCGGACTCTCATCAGCGTTCCAGGTAGTACTCGACTTTGACAGAATCCATCTGACACAGTATTTGAGAGTCTCTACGTGAGAGCAGATCCTCGGTTGCCATGTACAACCTTTTTTTCGTGGAGGCAGGCTATCTTGATATACCGTTACTATTGGCGATTGCGAAAGGACCTTCACGAGCTAGTATATCAAGTACTCCGCGGTTCGGCACGCTCTCATACTCTGAGAATAGGGAAACAGAGCCCAGTTATCAGTGAACGGCAGAGATCACGGCCACGGTAAGGGTAAGTGCACCAAATCGTGGCCATTGGCGCTGGAAAGGTGGGATTTATTGAAGTTAATGGGTGTGATAAGGGACGTAGATATGGTGTGTCCCTTGGCGTGAAGCGAGCAGCAGTCGAGCCTGCTGTGATGATAGCGGTAGAAGAAAATGGTGTTGTGACCTTGCTCGACCTCTCCGCAAAAGCCGAAGAACTAAGCGGGAATGGCCCACCGCTCAGCGTTCGCTGACTGCAGGAAAGCGCCAGTAAGAGGGATACTGAACTCTTCGCTATGCGAGCATTGTATGTCGGATCCACATTGATTCCAACTTCACATCTGTGTTGACGATGGTACTGTGTCGGCCTCATTGTCGCGATCGACATCGACGATGATATCCCGTTTGAGGACTAGATTGAACTGGTCCAGCGAATTCGATGATTCATACGGTTTTAACTCGTCGGTAATGAACAGTACTGCCACATCTTCCGGAGCTGAAGATTTAGCTGCATTGTATGCCCTCTCTATCTCTATCGGCTGAATCTCTAGGAGTTATGGGGACAGAAGCTCTGAACTTCATTATCTCGTTCATCATGGAGAGATGGACGTGTCATCGATTATATCGCCTTCCTGAAGACGAAGATCGATTATATGCCGTGCAGTCAAAAGTGACTGGACCTCGTCCAAGTTGCCCCGGAGGCAGGCAAGGTGTAGCGGAGGTGGACGTGTCATCGCTTATATGCCGTGCAGTCAAAAGTGACTGTAGACTACTTATGAGGACGCAGCGCCATGGGGAGTCATGGGTCGCTGTCCAGGAGGACAACGTCTCGCTTATGCCCGTCGGTGGTGCCGAGAAGTGTGTCGGACATGCTTAGGACCTTGAGTTTGGTGAGACCCTTTGGAAGAGTGTAATGGTTGTTGAAGTCAAAGTTCGGGGAGTAGCTGAAGATGCAGACACGATAGGCGGCATAGTGGAGGGGTTGCCCCCGGGAGAGTGCATGAAAAGAGGCCACGTGTGTGGCGTAGACAATGCCCCGGATGGAGACCATGACCTGGCTGATGTATTTTGGATGAAGCCGACACAGTGGTGCCTGACAGAAGAGAAAGGCAGGTACGATTCAAAGACGCTTGCTGAAGTTGCGAGTGTCAGATAGAAGTGGGAGAGATGTTGATGATGAGAGGCTTGGAAAGGAGGTATCAGAGAGGAAAGATTGGGAGGAGAGAGAAGCATGTGAGAGAGAACGATGGAAGTATGAAGTACGAAGGAAGTAAGGAAATCCAAGTCGGCAGAGTGTGGGAAGAGCCCTACATTCATATGTTTACAGAGGAAGTATCTGGGCAAGTTGCCTGGACCTAACGCCCATTGGCTACTTCCCCCTGGCACGTGGGCAAGCAGACCGCATCGCTGGGCTGGTGAAGCAGGAGATCCATGGGATTCGGCCGCCAATCTCGACAGGAACTCTTTCAGGACCCAGCACATGAGCAAGCAGACTGCATTACCAGGATATTGAAGCAAGAGTTACTAGGGCAGTTGCCCACTGATCCTGACAGCAGCTCTTCCAGGACACTCCGTCATAAGTCGGGAGGCAGGAACAAGTCGGTCGTACCCGCTTGTTCAGATAAGAAGACCTTTACCAACAAAGTATCCTACCTGGGTACCTAGGTACTTATCACTCTGTGCCCGTCGTGAGATTTCTGTAAGGTTCTCGGTAAACATAAGCCCCCTTTCATCATCCAGTCAACAGTTTTGAGACCTTCCGCAAAGATAAGATATCCAGTTTAGAAGTAAAACAAACATGAATGACGATAATCTTTACTTCAATACTGGCATTTGAAGGAGTCGTCCCGGCACGAGAGATAGATTGTCACTCAAGCTGTCGGCCAGAATGATCAAGTAACGCAAGAGAGGTACATTATTGTAGCAACGCACAGCTTGAGACGACAAGTTGCCAAGGTAATTGAGGCGTTGACTTGGTCAGGGGACGTCGGGCTCTAAAACCAACATGACGAGATACTTTGGCTGATACACCATAATTTGCTGCGATGATTTGTATTATATAGGTAGCCACCGGGACAGAAAGGAAAACACCACAGAGCCATGTTGTCCCCAAGTATCCCAAGATGGAACAATCAGCGTCACAGTCTAGAGGCACCGGGGCTTTGCGGTGTGGTCTCCAAGCATCGGACTATGCAAGATGCTGGTAACCCGCTCGGCCTATTCACAGCTAAGTTTTATGGCTTAGCAACAAAGCGGAACTCTAGGTATATTGATTGAGCATTTCTTTGGGTCATGTAATACAAGAGGACTTTTAAAAGTATATCTAGACTCTGCTTTGCCCAGGAAAGACTTCCGGTGAAAGCGCAGATCAAAGCGAGAGCAAGAGCAAGTCAAGTATTGGATATATTAATCTCATATCGGGCAGAATACTGGACCATCATTCAACGATTCACATCCCTCCATATCGTCCCATATCGCTCCTGTCTCATCTCATCATCATCAACACTCCACAAGCCACACCACGGCATAGCATAAATAACAGAGGATTGCCCGTTCACTCCTCAGTGCTCCCAAACACCAGAAACATGATATCCTTCGCTTATCCCATGAAACCCAAAGTCTAGACATATCCCTTCCCATGCAAGTCTATTCAGTCCCAACAAGCAAAATATTAGCCTCCTCGTTTGCATTGCCATCCCAGATGGTTGCATTTCATTCTTCCCCGTTTGGTATGATTGTATCTATGCAGCGCATTCTCGGCCTCCGGTAGCGAGAAAATGGCATATTTCCAACTGAAATGGGTATCAAAGGCATGGAAAAGTGACCCAATATCAAAAGCCTGTTATCATCCTGTTCAGTGTGCAGTAGCTGCGTTTGCGGGGCTCGTTGCCCAGCAGTGATCTCAGTCTACGAAGGATGATATAATCTATGATGTTTGTTGAGGCATGGTCTTCTCGTGTCTTGGTGAGATCAGCGTCGTGATATAGAATTTGGCCAGCCGTTGCTTCATGAGATAGTCTGTACTGAAAGTTGGGAGCGCGTCTAACACAGATCTGATGCAAAGTCGAGCTGGCAGGTACAATGGAAAACGAGCTTCCAGCTGGAAAAGTTCGTTGAGGTGAAGATCACTGCTTAAGGTAAATTATTGTGATCCACTGGCCCGCGCTCAAAAGGTGCTCCAGTTCCAGTCGCGAGGCACGCTTGCCGCAATCTCCTGGTGTTGACCCTGTGGTTTCATTGCTGTCGGGGTCGATGCGATGGGGCTGGCCGGTGCTGTCCGCGAACCTTGTACGACAGATGAGTTTTCACTAGAAGCCTGGCTGTTGGTCCTGCTGCGCCACGCCTGGAATTCGGTGTAGCAGTGAGCACATGCCCTGCTGATGATACCTCGTGGGTTGTACTCGGCATTCTGATCTAACGGAACGCCGTATGTGGAATGCGAGTCACAGAAGATGTTACCGCACTTCCGACAGTGATGCCGTCGGGTCCAATAGTTGAAGTTGCGCCGGCAGGAGGGCTCATCGCAGATAGCAGATTCGGGATCAGGCTTGTGAAGGTGTTAGCTAGGTTTGAGACAAACATGGAAATGACAGAGACAGGGCTCATCATCTTTGCAGAACTTGAATGCGGGAAGCGGTAAGACTGTGTAAGTGAGACATGGCTGACAAGCTGCAAACTTACCTTCCAGTGTTGTCGAGTTGGTGACGCCGTAGGCTTAGGGAACAAGTCCAAATTCCAATCACCATCCATACATTTCCCACTGTCGCCAGTTGACCTCCGGCTCAAGCGACCAAAGGCGCCTAGTCCAGGTAGACTAATGAAGCTGTTGCTAGATGACAGCGGAGCATCGTCGTCATCTGCATCGCCCTCCTTCCTATCCCGAGATTTCTTGGAATGGTGCTCGGTCGGCCTCAAGACGGCGGGTATGTACAAGGGTCGTAATCGCTTGTGGTGGTAGGATTTGGACGAGGTGGGCGAGGCGTTGTTCGAGGTGCTCAACGGCGAAATTTGCTGCGATTGGTAGCCCTGCGCAGGTTGTGATGGGTAGGTTGGTGATTGCGCCTGTGGCATCGGTTGATGGTGGTGAGGAAAGTAGTGCGCCTGGTGTTGGTCAGGCAGTCGGGGCATGATAAAATCGGCCGCCATTCTTATTAGATTCTGAACGATGTGTGACACTTATGTTTGTTGTCAATTTCGGCCGTTGTGGCGCCGTACTGGTGTCGACTGAGCGGTTGCGATTGTGATTTGTGTCGCAGTGGTGATGCGACGAAAGAATGTATAGGGGTGTACTTCGAGAATAGGCAAATGAACACGCGGCAGCCAACGTATATTTGCTGAAGAGTTGCGATAGCCGTCCTCAAAGAGGCAAATGTCTCGAAACCAAAAGCCAGAGAAATGACACCACCTCGTCACGTCACGTCTGACGCTCTCTGGATTAGCAGGACTCAGAGGGCGCGGGTGAACTTTCTGACAGCTACGAGTCGCTGGACTTGCGTGGGTATTGTCGGAAATGTTCAATGGCGTGCAGTGGTGGGCATCCGAGCCTTCATTGGCGCAAACCCTGATTTGAGTCGGTCGATCGTGCGCGCGAATGAGAATGCTGCTCTTTCTGCCGCTCGCGTGCTCTCTTTTGCTCTTTTCAGCCACAGATAAGGCGAGAGGATAGGGTAGGGTGATTTCAATATGTGTGTCTGACGCTGTACGACAAGCGTGGATACCCGAAAGAAAAGCAATCCCAACGAGTTCGAGATAAGGCGGAGAAGGAGGCTCGAGTCAACCTTTCGAGAAGGAGAGACTGGGAAGAACGTGGACGTGGTATAGGGTGTAGATGAGGCGGGTGTGGTGTGTTAGGTAGGTATTCAAGATGCAGCAAAACACACGTGAATTAGAGGTATACTACTATGAGGTAGATAAGTGAAATCTGATATCCTGAACAATAAGGGGACCAAGAGGCATAATAGTAGTAGAGATATGAGATGCCGGGTATGTAGGCAATGATTGTCAAAATAATAACACGCAAGGTAAGAGAACCCGAAGCAATATCATTAGGTAGATAGATACCTTGCCTCTTAGTACATACATAGTACGAGTACTTGGTAGTAGACAAGAACGGGACAGGCCCAGTCCGGAGGCAATTGGAACTGGGTACAGGGACTGGGCTGGACTGGGGTGGCCCTCCTAATCAGATCCGGGCTGATTTGACCGTCCTCCCTACCGTGTGAGAGAAACTGTATGCATACCCTATGTTCGGCATCGCGAGATGGGATGCAGTAGACCAGCGGCTGGCATGGGACTGGGCTGTTGTCGATGCAGAGTCGATGCAACCTTCGACAAGCCAGACAAGCCTTGTGCGGCGAGTCAGTCTCCCTCTAGCGGGTTGCGCTGATGGTCTCCCGCCCGCAACACTAGGTGAGCGGTGTTACTAGAATGACTAGGGCACTACTGTCGAAACTAGAGACGATAATACCACGACTGTCCTGCCGAGACCACGCAGTTTAATGGTTGTATACCCGCCATGCTCAACATTTCACACAAGTGCGGGTATGTTCGTGTGCACATACCAAGGAGGGGAACAGGGACCGTGGATACATACCTGGTATGATGGATCTTCTTGGTTAGGAGATCGTAGTGCCGACTCAAGCCACTGTCAATTACTGCAGTATAGTACCACAGTCTGTCTTCTAGTTGCTTATTAGCAGCTGGAAGCCTGGGGAATGCTCGTCTGTCTTCTTGCCTGTTTGGTTCAAGCGCAGGCGACACCTCGCACGTTACGCTGCCCCTCGATAGGTCTCTTCAAATGAGGTAGAACCCGCTGCGTACGTCAGTTGGCTGCGTCCTCCCCTGCTCTCCGTATGGGAAACCTATCCTGGGCCGCACCGCCTATCAATCTCGCGACTCGAGACACAACTTTGGGTCGCCTCCCGGTTCAAGGCCGGCCTACGTAACAACGGTAGTCTGCCGCAATATCAATTCATACTCTCGCTCGGGAGGCTCATCCTACGCGATCGAATGAGAGATGCTGCAGACGACCGCTTCAGCGATCACTTTCATCATTGTTCGCGGATCTTAGCCCGACGATGAATTTTTCCCCGTCCAGGTGTCTCCGAGCCCTGGAGTTGCCTCTTGCAGTGCCATGGCTGTAAGATCCTCATTTCACCACCAACATCTGTAACCTGTTCGTTATGGACCCCTGCTCTCTGGTTTCTTCTATTCGTGTTGACCGCCACATGCCATTTAAAAAGTCGCAATATGCGAGCATGCATATCTCACTCGTCCACCCTTGCATCATATACCATGCAACCGGGGACACACGAGTAGATCTTAAAGATCAAGACGCCTATGGAGTCGTGCTTTCGATCACGATGAAGTATCGTTGAGATTTCTTGCGAACTGAACCAGGAATTGGCCAGTGGTCAGGTCTATGGACCGTGGGCTCGGGTCTCGCGCAATCCGCGTTCATTGAGATCTGGCCAGAGAAGCGCCGTGTCGATCGCCTCGTTGGGTCTCCTGGTTAAACTCCACCTACTTTGTACGAATCCTGAACAGTCAACCCGACAAGCCGACATCGTGAAGCATGCTGCGCGGAGGCCTGACCGGGTCCACGGAGGTGGCTGGCGGGCCAAATTGTCGTCTGTCTCTGCTCTTTACCCGGCTTCACATACTATTCTCACAATATCTACATCTGCACACACCTATAACCACCGCGCCGCATCTCGCGTCGACGAGACTGCCAAAGCATGTATTGGACTAGCAGTAGAAGTAGTATTTTTAGATCATGATTCGAGATGGTTAGGAGAGAACAACCTATCGGAACGAAAGGTACCCAAACCTCTGACCTGGAGATCGATACAGGAGGCGACTGAAGCCTGAAGGTGTCTGAGTTGAATGCAAGCGATGGCGATAGCGGCCAGCCACGGTCTTTCCACAGTGTGCACAAGAAATGCTGCGGGTTTATCTTTGGGGCAACGCTGATTGGCGACCCAAAGGGGCCGCTAACGCAAGTGCGTTGAAAGATGTACTGATATAGCCAGTCAGCGCGACCCATTAGTAGGCAAGACAGGGTGCTAGGGTCTTGCACCCTCGAGTCCTGGTCGCCGTGGTCGGCGCGAAGTGGTTCTCTCTGTCAGTTGCAGGTGGCCAGCGGTGGCTGTTGGGTTTGGGTTCCTCGTCTTTCCATTTTCATCAATTCGTTCCCAGCTGTCTGCGCATTTGCGCTCCCCAGGTCTCCGTCATCCTGTTTGCCTGTCAGGCATTGGTCCTGCCAGTTCTCACGTGTCAATGATCTCCCTTCCCTGTACTTCAATCTCACCCTTATTAGATCTCTTGCTAGCACGAACCATGATGACGAGACACACGAGCGTCAGAGAACGAAGACCGTTGAGCCTCTCGGAGACAGTTCGTATCGTCATTATTCAGGAGGTGAGACCCCAAATAGAGGCGAAAACGCGGGCGCGGCTATTGCTGGCTGGCAAGCTCATGAGACAATACAGAACAAGAGAGATTCAAGTTTGCCTTTGCTCGGACAACACCGAACCCCCTTCTTGACGATCTCACAGCTTTGACATCATACCGCTACTACTTATCTACTCAGGAATGCGATACGAAAGCAAGTTCTTCAGTCGGCGTGAATGTACTCGAACAAAAGAAATAGGTACGATTCAGAAACAGCGCCAGCAGAGTTGTAAACAGCTGCTATGCTACTCAGGCTGTTCTCATTGGCACCCGCGGGATCTTTTTGCCTGTCTGACAGCCCGTCAAGCCCGCGTCGCTGGAACAAACAACTAGCAAAGTCACTGAACACGCTTGTACTGCTAACCCGTCTGTTGTCTTTCCTCGATAGCCCGCGGGGCAGGACCCCTAGACCCATAAATTTCTCCCTAGTGGCAGTGGATCCGCTGCTGTGCATGTGAAATGGAGACCTTTGGTAATTTCCTTATCATCCAGCTATGATTGGTTCGTCGCTCACCATGAGCCCAAAAAGGAAATTTCACCCTGACGACGCCAAGGCCGACACGGCTTGACCGGCATCTCTGCAATGCTTCTTGCTTTTAGTATTGCAGGGTGCCCTGTAGTTGAAGCCGTATTAGTGACGGCGCCGTTCCGCCATCCACCCGCCGTTCGGAGTTTCGCAATGCGCAAAAGCAGACGAAGCCGGTCAATTGCGCCCCAAAAGGGCCGCTCAAAGACTAGACAGTTATCGACGGCAATGTTGACGATGCTTAGTTAAATTTTGACAGTGTGACGAAGTTGGGCTCTGTCCCTGCCTTGTCCAATACTTACACGTGTAGTGTACCCTGACTGCTCCAGGTGAGGGAGCTCGCACCCGTCCAGCCTGCTGACCACGTCGGCCAAGCACAATGCATTTAAACGATGAATATGCACACCGCGTGTTCCGGTATTGTACGGCCAGCCAATGAACTCGACCGCGGTGTCGGGATTGTTACTTCACCACAGGGAGATTTCATGAAAGTTGCATAAACATAGCGTGTCGTACGATGTTTTGCTATAAATGTTCCGAAGATGTATTCGATTTAGATCCGTGCTAGGACTCACGGTATATTTCGATTCTGGGCACCCTCAACCCAACGCCCGGTCTGACCACCCTCCTTCAGAGTCACTCGTAGCCCATCAATCCTCATACCCTTATCAACAGCTTTACACATGTCGTACACGGTGAGAGCCGCCGTAGAAGCAGCGGTAAGCGCTTCCATTTCCACGCCCGTCTTACCCTCACAAGCCACCGTTGCCTTGATGTCGACATGACCGGCAGAGTGCGTACCTGTCTCATGTCCTTGAAAAACTTCTAAATCAACGGTGACCTTTGAAATAGCAATAGGATGGCATAAGGGAATCAGGTCCGATGTTTTCTTAGCAGCCATAATACCCGCGACACGAGCAACGCCCAAAACGTCTCCTTTCTTCATTGCGTTTTCCTGGATCAGTGTGCATGCCGTTGCGTTTGTAAAATGGACGGTGCATACGGCTGCGGCGATTCGTTGAGTCGGCGTTTTATCGGATATGGAAACCATGTGCGCGGAACCGGTGTCCGATACATGTGTTAACTTGGACGGCGCATCGCTACTTTTCATGTCCTGAACTGAGCGGGTGTCTGCAATGTACCGACGAGGTGTGAACGAATATGTGTTGCGTGTTACTCGTAGGTTTGAGAGGTATCGCCTTTGTTGCCCAAAAGCCTGCGTGGGTGGCATGGCCAGAAGTGATGAAGTCACCACACGCCAAGGTGCGTGTACTTCCGTGATCTCTTTGGCAGAAGTCCATCTCGGGCCATACTGTCTAGCGCGAGAGGAACCTGGGAGCAGTTTTAGCATAAAGGCTTAAATGATATGCTGTGCTAGAATGACCTTACACATATAGAGTCATCCCCAGTCAGGTGAACCCGTGTCGCCGAGTTTGGGGTGATCACCCACCTATAAGAATCATGGGCCTGTTCTTCATATGCTCTAGTTCGCCGATGCCAGCGTGTTTGGCCTTCTTCCGCTTCACTGCCATTCCAATAACGTCAAGAAGTTCCTGTTCATTCGGCGCAAGGCCAATGGACGTAGAGGGCCGTGAGAGTCCTTGCCATCTATTTAGCTCAATCTGTCTCATCGCTTCATAAGCCTCGTCATGGATGGGTTCACCACGGTTCGACTTTCGCAAGATATCTCTCAAAGACACTTCGGCGTTACCAAACAGGCAGACTTTGAGGTTGCCGTCGCTCGTAATACGGAGGCGATTGCAAGTCCCACAGAAGTTGTGTGTCATGCTGGTGATGAATCCGATCTTACCCACAAACCCAGGTATTCGGTACGTCTTGCTGGTATCGTTTTTATGATCTCGGACTTTCTCTAGGTTTGGGTAGCTTTGGCGAATCAAGTCCAGCATCTCTGAGTAACTAAACATCTTATTTTTGTTCCACTTGTTACCATCAAACGGCATATATTCGATGAACCGGACTTCGATATCCTTTTCGCGTGTCATTTCGATAAATGGAACAATCTCCTGGTCGTTGACTCCTCTCATGACAACAGCGTTGATCTTGAGCTTGATGCCTGCGCCGTGCTTATTCAGTTCCAGTATTTGTTTGATACTCTTCATAACGGCATCGAAACCCTTACGCCGGGTCATGATCTGAAATTGCCACGGGTCCAATGTGTCAAGGCTGAGATTGACGCCCGTCAAACCGGCTTCGACCATGCCGTCCAACTTGCGATGCAGAGATAGCCCATTTGTCGTAAGGCACAGCTCGCGGAGACCGTGGCGCCGGAGAGCTCCGATTCTCTGCATCAAAGGGAGAATGTCTCTCCTGACTGTCGGCTCACCACCTGTCAGTCGAATTTTGGTCACTCCCTGGGAGACGAAGATAGATGAGAGAATGATGATCTCTGGAGTCGTAAGGAGCTCATCTTGAGGCGATAGAGGAACCCCTTCTTCTGGCATGCAGTAAACGCAACGTAAGTTGCACCTCTCGGTGAGTGATATACGTAAGTAATCATGCTCGCGATGGAATGTATCGGTGAGGAAGTCGGAAAAGGGCTTTGCATCCTTCAAAGCCTCACGATGAGAGGAGGTTTTGGGTGCTGGCGTGGGATGTTCCTTCCCAGAGTGAGAGCAGGCAACTGGGTCCACTAGGCGCTCACTGGATGATTTGGAGTTGTGCAGGGCCGGCGTGGCGGACGTAGCGATATGTCGTGCTGCGGCATTCTGTAGACCGATCCCGGATATCTGCGCCGACCTTGGTGCGGACCATAGCCGGCCAGCCCAGATCTTAGACGCCATGACTCAGACGCAGTCGTGCTAGAGGGAGAGAGATGGTACAGTCAAGGCCGATCATTCATGTTCGGGGTGCTTTGCTGAGCATGAAATTCGAAAATGTATGCACATGTCTCAAACTACGGAGGTAACAATGATGAGGGATATCGTGTGGAAGGAAATGAGTATTTGCCACATGCTTCCCGAGGGGGAACTGTCACGATGAGTAAGCATGCAGCAGGCGGCGCTACCTGCATTGTTCTTAGCGGCTGACTGCAAGGGGAAACTGCCTGTACGTTAGGGACGCGCCGCAACGCACTTGCCTTTGACGCGGTGCGTAGAGTACACCAAACAGCACCACGGTACCTCCACATCCCACTTTAGCGATTGTGCGCCGTTCACAAAATCAAAGTCCACGAAAACAAACGTGTACACCATAACTTCATGAGGCGACTATCAACATCACCACTCCTAATTGGCTGGAAGCTCTCAGCCATCAGCTCTCTCACAGGTACGTACCACATCGCCAATCGCCCGAATTGCGCCTGCCTATGTACCCGCCTCTCCGCCCACCGCTCCAACAGCTGAGATTGCGTGGGGTGATGAGGGAGTGACTGAACCCAAGCCTTGGAAACTATAGCCTTTCTTTCTCACCGGTCGAGCCGGTCTCATACGAGGGCCAACAGGTATTGACCGACCGGCCCCGGCACCTCTCCGCGCCGACATATAGAGGCTACCTAGCAATCATGCGTTTCTCCAAGCCTATTAAATGTACGGCGTTATCCCG
Source organism: Xylariaceae sp. FL0016 (assembly GCA_022578815.1). Classification (NCBI taxonomy): domain Eukaryota; kingdom Fungi; phylum Ascomycota; class Sordariomycetes; order Xylariales; family Xylariaceae; species Xylariaceae sp. FL0016. The sequence continues at coordinate 410,544 of MU388747.1, forward strand.
CTTGCCTCGAGACAGTGACCCTGGCTCTTACATTTCTCGCTATGTGTGCCCCGATGACTGTGACTGACTTCTGATTCCTTATATACAGCTTCTGCTCATTGTGTTCCAAGCCCCGATGGTACACTTGTTGCTACGCTCGCTCAATCTAATATCACCATACGAGCGGCTGACTCGCTGCGTACCATCCGGAAAATCAAGTTGTCGCCCGAGATATCTGGTGGCGTTTCCAACTTTTCATGGTCACCATCTTCTAGCAGAATCCTGATGACTGCAGTCGACCAATTACACGTGTTTGCCGTTCCGACTGGCGATTTCCATGCTTCTGTCCGCATTCCAACTTCATTGGGCACCAAATCAACGTTTGTTGACTTTGGTGCTACCGATAATGAAGTCTGCATCTGGTCTCCATTTGGCATAAAACTCACTATCGTCGCTCTTGCCCCCTCCAAGGCGGTAGAAATCACTAATCCCAAGCTTTACACTGCCTTATCTGCATCAAGGGGTTGTTCGTTTCGACCGGAGACGCTTCACATGGCTTTACTCACCCGCACTGCTGGCAAGGATATGATCAGCATCCATACCCCTGGAACACGTGAGTTACAGCGGTCGTGGACGCCTGATACTATCGATGCTCAAGGACTTGCCTGGACTCCAGACGGGAGATGGCTAGCCGTATGGGAGTCCCCGTCACAAGGCCACCGGGTCCTCTTTTACACGTCTGATGGTCATCTGTTCAAAGACTGGCGCGGCCCTATATCTCACGCTCCTGTGGACATGGGCCTTGAATACGGTGCTGGTGTCAGACTCTTGCAGTTTAGCCCAAACGGGCGACATGCAGCAGTCGCCGATGGCTCTAGGGGTGTCTGCGTGCTGAATGGGCAATCATTGGTGGAGGAGATGCGGCTCCGTCATAACCAGACCATTCAGCCCAAGGATACATTGCAGGTATGCCGGTTTTCGATGCGCTGTAAAAACTCTATTGTACTAACGACTATTCAAGATATGGCAAGAAGAAGCTAAGCTGCCTAATGCCGGTGCAGGTCCCACGACTTTTGTGAAAGCCGATCAAGCCGTCATGCCCCCAGTCTCGCCGTCCGCCAACGCCCAAGATGCCAGATCAGGCTGCAATCTTGCTAAGTTCGACTTTTCGTCGAGCCTCTTAGCCACACGGCTCGAAGAGGCGCCCAGTACAGTCTGGATATGGGATGTTCCCACATGTGAGCTGCGAGCTGTGCTCATATATCACGCAAATGTCAGCAAAATTGACTGGCACCCTACACAACCGGAGCTCCTCCTCATCAGGTGTGAAGGGGAGAGGTACGCTGGGCTTGTATTTGTTTGGGATCCCCTCAGCCACGGGCCTCGGTCAATTGACTTCACTCACCATCTCTTGGGAGAAAACTTAAGTGGCAAGGTCAACGCAACATGGCTGGGGAACATAGCAGAATCTGCAACTCTCTTCTTCGCAGACTGTGCATCTTGGGTGCTCCTCTCCCTTGCAGAAACAGACGATTCACTCTCGTGGCAAGAGCAATCAGGCTTGAATAAGCAAACGGACTATGACTCGCTGTCAGATCTCATCCCTGCGCCCAGGAAAGCCGACACTAACAGCGACATGGATGAAGACATGAGTGAGCTTGGTGAGGCGGACGACACTTTCTACTTCAAGAAACGCCTCGTCCCCTAGGTGTGGCGAATCCCATGATAGAAATCTGTCACATTTTAGACAAATGAGGAGCTGGATTACGTCCCAATACCGTGGAGTCTTGTGTTCAAGACCCTGTCGGACGCAGGGTCATCACATCCGACATGCGAACAATTGCTGAGCTTGATCGATCAAGAATAGACGAGGTATGATCATGTCCCGCTTCCTTGTATACCTTGGGTTTCAAGTCATTAACATACAGAAGGGTCCAGAGTCAACCGTAATAAGCAGGCAGTTCGTCGGATAAGTTTGTAACGGTTTGCTGTTGCCGCGATCCATCGTGGCCGGCAATCGCATTGCCAAGCCGTTGGTTGATGCCCCATTTATGCCTGGGCGGGATATGGGGTGTGGGCTGGCAGGCTGCTTGTCAGCAACCCAGTACTACGCTGTATGCAGTTAACATGTCCGAATAATCTCACACGATCTCCCGAACCCGCACCCATGTACATGCGGGAAGACTTTTCTGGGAAGGACTCCATCTCTCATCCACCTGCTTTGCCTGAAGGAGATGCGAGTTCGCCATTCCGAAACTCGGGACACTGATACTTGCTGTTAGCAAGCAAAGATCAACGAGACTGCTTTAATTTGCGATGGTAACGATACGTTGGGGCGACTTCGACAGGGAGCTAGTCTTTCATAGGCTCGTCAGAAACCATGCCGAACGCCATTATCACGCATGGGCGCACCTGCATAAAGTTCACAAATACCGATTGCTTGAGCTTGGCTTCCCACTAACAGTCAAGGGCTGGGAGTACGTAGTACTTACTAGGTGGCATACCCAGCATGCTTCTCGACCCCAATCGACTCTCACACGCCCCCACTGACTTGATTCCGAACCTCAAGTCACTCTCCCTCGGCCCCTTGACTACACGACCTGGTTCTCGGGACCAAGCACGCTGCCAGAAGTCACTGCCTGCCCATTACCGGACAACACGTAACTAATTGTGAGCACTGCTCAACTACACCACTATAGTAATCCAGTAATATGCTATGCACATTGACATCGCCCAAAGCCGTCGTCGCCTAGAAGTTCAATACCATTGGCTGTGTCGCCTGTTTGCATGTTAATTCGGTCCAGTAACCTGGGAGGCCTAGTTGTATCTCATGATGTCGGTCAATGATGTATCAAGACCGTATTTGTTCAGCAATTCCATCAGTGCTCACAGCACAGATGGCACAAAGACCCCAGCAGCTTAGTTGCTTTTGCTCGTTATGCGGGCCTTGGACCCATGTCTACTGGCCGTCATGGGTTTCTTTGCAACGCCGAATCAAACTGTTCACGGACACATCAGTTCATGAAGGCACTTTGTCTCTTTAATGGAATTTACCTACACGCACCAATCAACCCCATTTAACCCTATGAATGCCAGTATTCGCCAGATATATACTCCAAACTACCAACCAATGCAGCCTAGATTCTACAAAGGTTGACGTGCATGGTATTGGCTTGCATGAGGTCGCCAGTACGGGAAGGTGTGCCATCCCAATTTATCCTCTTGACGATGAGAATCGGTTCGTCACCACTTCTTCGGAACCTGCTTCTTCGGATCGAAGGCCAACAATAGGATATATATAATCTTGTCAGATCAATGCTGCTGTTGTGCTTCCCGCGGCCCTTCACATTTGCAAGTCATACCGTTGCTAATAAACATACAAGCTCCGCAGCTGTCCGCCCGCAATGTCGTTGGACGTCAATTGCTATCAAAGACCGATTAATGGGACGGTGCAGCACATGGTTCTGCCCGGAAACCAGACGGAGTTGTACTACATTTTAATCTCGAACGTGAGTACCGCCTTGTTGCCACAAGCCTTAGGCCTAACACCATCGATCGTCATAGCTACAATGGGGGACATCTTGGCAGCAAGTCAAAGACTACGTACGTACTGTTAGTACGGTTGAGAGAGTCGAAGTCTTCAAGGACAGCACCTGCGGATGGGTATCCGTACGAGGCAGACATAATTTTGATGCAGCATTGGGTAAGCACGGCCAGACCCTCACTCGCATATTCTCACGAGATCGTTCCAGTAGACTAATCCAATGCCAGCGCTTTTGAATGGTGGCGTTCTTGATGGCCGAGCTATTGTGGCAGATGGAAAGAATGCTACAGAACCAATAATGATCAAAGAACTGGTCGACACTTCACACAGGGCGTCTCCAAGGTCGCCGCAAACCCCAAGATACGCCGCTTCACCGGCTACCCACTACCCAGCCAGCTTATCGCCCTTGATGTCACCAGCCACGTCTGGGTACAATAGTGAGGTGCGTTGTCTAAAGTACTTCCGCCACTAGCTGTCTGTACTGACGATCCTGAGTGGACTACTGCTGCACCGAGTTCGGCTTCCGCGATGACTTTGCCACCAATGGTATACGCTACTTATCCTATGCCAATGACCACAATGCCATATGACTACAGCCAGGCACCGGTGTACTACCCCGCGATCTTGCCTAACGGTAGCTATGCCGATCACTCCAGTGTGACGTCTTCAGGCACGTCGCAGTATGGCTATGAGGCAGGTTACGAGCAGCAGTATTCCACGGTCGAGTCAAACGGCATGGTACAAACCAAGAGACGAAAGATCATCATAAAACATCTACAGCCTTGGGCAACTTACTCGCAAGTAAACGACCTTGTTCAGCAGCAGGCAGGTTCCGATGTCGATAAAATCCAGCAGATCGACTTGCCACTCGCTGAAGGCCGAGAGACCAACCGAGGCTATGCACTTGTCACTTTCAAAACAGAGGACGCAGCCAACAAGATAATTCGAAGGCTCCACGATGTCAGATATGAAGGTAAAATGCTCAAGGTCACGCATACTATGGAGGGTGTGTCCGAGGTTGAGTCCAGCCGATCTCATAGCTCCGGTAACCACCGTCATCATCACCATTCTGCTCGGGGAAGTCGGGATATGAAAGACAAGAAAGACCGAAAAGAAAACTCGAAGTCATTAAACTCGTCTTCCAATGACAAGAAAACCAGATCTCACAAGTCTGATGTGATCATCGCTAATGGCTCGACAATCTCACCGCCAAGGGGATACGATGAGAAGGGGAGGAAGTCTAGCAAGCGCTATTAGAAGGCGTTCCAAGTCTTCAATTGTCAAGCGTAGAAAATGCGTTATCTCCTCTCTTTCGTTTCCGAGAGGTCAAGGTGTAAATGATGCTGTGATAGCTTTCTTTGGTCAGGCTAGGGCGATCGATAGAGATTGGTCAACTTGGTGAAAGCGGACATTACCATAATTACGCACCATCATGGTGTATACTCAAATTCAATCCTTGTCCGATGGACTGCTGCACAATTCCGCCGTAGTTATGGGCCATCTCCAGCTCTGAACTTTCAGTATTGTCTCTCACGACCTCTTCCCTCTTCCCCCAAGTCCTCGCTTCCAGCAGCAAGACCTTGAACAGTCCAAGACTGTACGCAGAGCCTCAATCCATCCTTGGTTCCGTCATTATTCCGTCAACCATTCGACAGGATCCCAGCATTTGTCACGCCGCCTTATCAACCCATGAACGGTCGCTTAAGCAGAGGACCTCTTTGGTATCTTGGCACCCAGGACGAGTCAGGAATAGAAGCTGTCTCTGCCACCCTATAAACGCTCATACTTGGGTCTCGTAGAACGCAAGCTATCGTGTGCTGTTGATGTGTCGTGAACAAATGCCCGGATGCGAGCGAGGGAAACATGATCTGGTTGCATCGCAGGATGTAAGCTTCGTTTTGACACGCATAGAAGACCATGTCCCTGTCGTTGCGCAAGACCCCTGCATGGCTGCGTATCGTCAGTCTTCGTCATCCACAGACACGATACACATCTATTAGGTACTCAACACTCATGCGCTGCTGCGGTATCCCCCGTGGTTACACTGCAGCTTGTTCTTCATGCACGCATCCGTCAGTTCGAGTCTTCAGAGCCCGGGCTCTCAATGGTCAAAGTCGACACATGCACCTGCATACTCCTTGGGTATCTCTCATGATGCTACCACTGATATCGGCCTGGCTGGCATCTATCTGATGTTGCTCTTACCCCCACCTTCTCATGCTGTTGCTCCAACAGCTATACATGCGCTCTTGTCGTTCGTCAATGATCCTGGTTCGTATCACCAGTCTTTGGAGTCGAGAAGACCTACTGCATCAGTACTTGAGATACTGCTGTTGTTCTCTTTCCTCCATCCCTGTTGCTCATCATCATTCAGCTTCGTCTCAAGGTTCGATACCCCCCAACGCACGGCACGGCGCGGCGCGGCGCGGCGCTTCCCTTCCGCGTGAAGGGGAATCCCTAGACCCTGGGCCGGCGTGCAGAAGTCGTCAACCTGACCCCTTGTCGGTCCGGCTCAATACTACCCTCCATCTCCCTTCTCGAATCCGGGTCCTTGGTTTTCGGGGCTCTCGTGGTTAGCGCACCCACTTGTCGATCTCGAAGCATCAGGAATGTCCCCGCCTAGTAATGGACATGTTGCTTTGACTTTCCTCTGCATGTGTGACTTGCCTGCTGCATCGATGTATCTGCTTCCTGCTCCCTCGACCGGATCTGGTCGCCTTGTCTGCACGTCTAAGCCACATCTTGGTTGCCTCGTTAGCCGAACCCGTAGGGTCCGTTTCCATTTCGGCTGCGCGACACACCATGAGCAGATGTGAGCGCGTTGTCCCATTTGCCCCAACCACCTCTACGATGGATGAGTGCACAACAGCAGGAAATGTAGCCAGGCGACCCGACTCGACGACTCGATGACCTCCAACTCAGGATAGAACTGGATAATCTCTTGTATACTACGCACAACGACAACTCGCAGAACTATCAGTCGACGTGACTTCCAGCGGCCGGCACACTTCTCCGTTGACATGTTACATCCATTCAGTGTTAGTCTGCTGCTCTTAAGCACGACGTCATCCATATGATCGCAGCTGTATGTCAAGCGGCCGGAATTATCCCCGTCCACTTCGCTATTAGTCGACTTGGTTTAGTTCTTGACCCGTCTCAACATCCTATAAGGCTTTCCGGAGACGTTTGCGCCGCCCCCCTACCTAACGTTGCAGCGTACGTCACACCCGTAGATCCGACGAACACGCATGTACATAGGGCATCTTTCGGTTCGGTTCCTGCGCGACCTGTCTTTCAGAGCTTTATATTGCTTCTCGGCATCACAACTGACCTGGCTTGCCGAGTCCACCATCCATTATTCATTAGATGTTACCTGTCATTTTTCTAATATTTCAGTACATCCTCCCCCAATATTCCGGTCCGACCGCGATGTTGCCCTGTCTGCCTGCCGGTCATCCTTGCTATGATGCCGTGACCCAAGGTCGGCTTCGACATGGGTGAGCTCTCGAAAGCGGCGCCGTGTTGACTGCTGCAGGTTCCCGACGGTTCGGCAGCGTATTCGGAACGGAATATGCCAGATATGTAGGCGTAGATACCCAGTGGCCTTCTCTTGGAACGAGTGCGTCGCCGTCGTATCTGGCGGATGCGTTGAGATGGAGCAAGATAAGCAGTGAGTGGATCATGGCTCCTGACGAGGAGGTAGCCGTGATGGATCTCGCTGGCCATGGTTGAAGTCGGTGTGTCTCTGTTGCTGAGCACGACGTCCATGCCTGAATGAGGAAGTCTATCGGCCTCTTTGCGGTGAGAATGCGGACAGTAGGCCTCGTCGGGGATGTTTTCGCGGCGTCAATTCGAGCCCTGAATTCATTCTGTGTTGGCTTCAGCCTAGGCACAGAGACGGAGTTTGGACACGTTGCCAGGAGATAGACCAGGGCTTAGCATCACTGGACCTTTGTACTTTATACCTAGGCATGGTATGCTGGTCCCTTGGCTTGTGGTGAAGTGAGCTGACTGTCCAGTTCCAAAGAGCTGGGCGTGACATCTAGAAGGTCAACAGTTTCTACTGGCCAACAACTCAAACCCAACCTGCGACCCCTTATAGCTCGGGATTTCAGTTGATGAGAGCAGAGTGAGGCAGATATGCTACTTCATAGGTGCCTTGCGATAAGCTGATCCCCTTATATAAGCACAGACGATAATGCTCCGTCAATGGGCTTGTACACAATCATCTGAATTATGAGTTTCCCGTCCTTCCACCTCGAAGCATCGACCGAAAATCACGTGACCGTCGATATGCCACCGGCCTCAGCTTCATTTACGTGATAGTGATGACTCTTGTCTGTTTTTGGGGTCTATCGTTGTATATGCAGGTCCTTTGCCTTATCGCGAACTCCAATTGGGCAGCAGAAGTTCAGCCTCAGTCGGACTGGGCTTCGTGGCATGTCACGCTTTAACATTCAGCTCAACTTCTCATGTGAAGTTATCTCTCAGTCCATAATATGATGTCGCAGCGAGCCAGAAACAATCAAACAGCGTACCTCACCTAGATAACGATTGGCCTTCTTCCTCTTCTTCTTCAGCCCGTCTTACGGCATCCGCGAGAGCACCTTCCGTTGAACAGCCAAGTGTGCTGCACAGGTGCCAGTCATGAGGCTTATCAACACCAAAACTCTCCAACTAGAGGAGTTCATCGGTCGCATTCCAGACTATGCTATCCTCTCCCACAGATGGGGCAGCGACGAGGTGTCTTATCAGGACATGCTGAACTTGGATCCGGCTGTTCAGCGTAAAGAAGGATTCGCCAAGATCAAATACACCTGTGATCAGGCTGCGAAGGACGGTTTGGACTGGGCCTGGGTCGATACGTGCGTTACCTACGCCTCTCTCATATTCTACGTGCGTGATTTGACCTCAAGCACAGCTCCTGCATCGATAAGAAAAGTAGTGCTGAACTGTCGGAATCTATCAACTCCATGTTCAGGTGGTACCAGAACGCACAAGTCTGCTATGCGTATCTGAATGACGTAAAAAACGACGGTCCAGTTCTGCCTTTCGTGAACTTCGAGAAGAGCGCGTGGTTTAGCCGCGGTTTCACGTTGCAGGAGCTTTTGGCGCCGCGATATCTCGAATTCTACGACTGCGACTGGAATCTCATTGGCGACAAGTTCGAGCTCGCGTCAAGGATAGCCGAGAGAACTGGCATTCGCACTGCTGTGATCAACTCTATGAGCCTCAAATCGGCGAACGTGGCAGAGAAGATGAGCTGGGCGGCGAGGCGGCAGACAACCCGCCTCGAGGATGAAGCCTACTGCCTGCTGGGGATTTTTGACGTGAATATGCCTCTCTTGTACGGTGAAGGGATAAAAGCCTTCACTCGCCTCCAAGAGGAGATATTGAAGAGGACCTATGACCCTACGATCTTTTCTTGGGGTCTACCATCCGAAATGATTGCTGACTGGCCGATGACGATTTCCCAGTCGGAGAGCTTGTCTCTTGCAGGTCTTCTCGCGCTCAGGCCCCTGTACTTTGACACCGCTCAGTCGATGGAAGCCATAGATGGATGGCCCAACTTTGGATCTGTCGCGCCCATATTCTCGAGCAGAGGTGTACGAATCGTAGCACCGCTTCTGCAACTTACTTCTGCTGACTACATCCTGCAAGGGTCACAGCAACAGCTTGTGCATGAACCTATTGCAGTCGCTCTCCTGGGTTTTCGCCCCAAGTCGTGGGGTTTCGATGCTCTAGGTGTCGTGCTTCGCCGCTGGCAAGAAGTTTCTTGGGGTAGAGAGAGTTCTGATCGAGGCCCAATGGCCGTTCGGGTGCCGGTAGGTCGGCAATACGAAGATCTCCGTCGCCACGTAGCCGTCTTCGACGTCAAGGAAAAACCGCTGGCATATACAGGATCCTTTGACACTTTATTCCTCAGCGAGCGGATGATCCTCGGCTCCATTGCGGGTTATTCAGTCCAGAATTTCGTCACAGTCCCGCCTGCGGACTATGACCAAGCGCTGCAGGCGGTAACACTCTACAGCCAGAGTCATACCATGGACCTTGGTCTGGTTTACTCCAATGCCAAGGGTGACCGCTTCGCCCTGTGCTTCTATGCTTCTGTTCCTGGCGCCTTCAAGTTTTTCAACCTTGGTCAGGGCGACTTAGATACTCCCCATGTGTTCATGAGATATCTTGTGACAACGGCACCTGTGCGAACTAACCCAGCAATCTCAGAGAGCGGGTTGCCGATAACCTTGCGCATGCCAGAATTCAGACTTCGAAATTATCTGAGAGCCTTGGCAGTAGACCAAGAGCATGTTGAAATTCAGCTTCGCGCCACGTACTTCATGCCGGCGACAGTGTCGCTAACTGATGGCACGTCGCTAGAAATCTACCATAAACCTTCCTGCCGTGGACTTGGGATGCCTTTTGCACAAGTAGATGCGAGACCACAAGAAGTTAGTAATTCAGATGGCATATAAAACAGACATCGTCGGCTGTCCGTCTTCGGGGTGCCTTCTACGGCCTCCTCATGAGCTACTCTGAGTAGGATTTCAGGGACACACACGACAAGTCGAGCAGGAATCAAGAACGGGTTTGAGACCCAGTCCAACCTGACGGAGTTTCTCCTTCAAGTGAGCTGTGCCGCTCGGTGACGGGGATGAGGAGAGGCAATCCGGAGTGTCCTTGTCTCTGAAATCCGTATGTAACGGCGTGTGAGCAGTGGCATCCAGAGTATATAGGCTACTTCAAAGCCTTGAGAACAAGTCACTGTTTTTCAAACCGTATGTTAACAACATCTCCTTGCTTCATGCAAGTTCTACAAGAACTTGGCGCCAAAGCAGCGCTGTGCGGCCTCCTGATACATTCTACGCCTATGTTACGCAGCAAATCAAGCAGCTACCAGGGCTTGTCGCCAGAATTCCGTCCCCAGTTTTGGTGACGACCGTCGACTGATCGACAAATCAGTTTACATGTCGGCATATCATGTTCTTGGTGACCAATTACATAGGACCTGGTTCTGCGTCGTTTGCAGCCACTGGTTTTACCACCCTAGGGAAATGACAAGGTCATATACAACAAGGACCCTGTCCTACATCACTACGCAATGGCGCGGACAAGTCTGAATCAGGCTGTTTGGAATTCAATCCTTGGGAGGATCCTTTATTGGCCCCAGTCCAGCTGGCCCTGTCAGGCTTTGGCCCATCCAGTCATCGCCGTTTAGCTTACTCCTAGACAGTATCATACCTCGGCATCGAGGCGTGAGCTTCCTATCGTGGTACAACGGATTGTGAGCTACCTTCTGAGAACTCGCAATGAGTACCGGTTATGTCTCCAGAGAGTTACTGCTATACTAAAAGGCGCCTCTGTTTAAGGCATCTAAGTGTCCTAGCTACTCTTTGTCTCGTTGTCTCTTCACCCTCTCTCACCATCATTAAACTATCACAGCATCAGACAATCGGTCCCTCCAGATACGCACAACTGCAATGTCTGCGACATCGCTCATCTTCCTCCTCACTAGCACCGTTTCGACCTTCAGCTCACTGGAATCCGGGCGGTCAACGATCCCCCGTACGGATCACCCCTCTTTCTCGGCGGCGACGGCGGCGACGGCGGCCTGTATTCCGGAGACACGATACCGGCTGAGGGGTCTAACCCCATTTACCCCCAAGATACCTGACACAGACGTTTCCTTCCGCTCGCCACCCTTGACCAGTCTCGTTGACTTTTCACCTTTTCCACGTAGCTGAATCATGTGGCAATGGCGAGAGACTACGTATCAAGCGAGGATGTTCCTTCTGGCTCCTTCTTCGTGATTGATAGCACTGAGGGCGCCAGTGTCAAGCTAACCGCGTCAAAAGCTTCATTGCGAATGGTGTTCATGCCGAGCTTGCGAAGACTCTTAAGAAATCTCAAACTCAATTCAAGTTGACACAGCAAGCAAACAATCATTTCGAGTCTAGGCCAGAGTGTTGTCACACTTCTCTGCTCATGGTGTTCCTTATTCAACGGAAAATCCTATAATACGACCAGTCCAATAAGACTTAGAATACTCCTATCTAATGTCACTTAACGGAGAGTCACGGGCGGCTTAGGATCTAGGCCCGGGTAATCCCAACCGCGACAGGTCTGGCTAAATGGCCAGCAGTCCGGACTGCAGTCCTATCTATAGAGCATGCATTCAATATACGCAGTGGAGAAATCTCCCTCATTCTCGAATGAAATGTCTCATGACATATCTCTAAGATCAGCAAAGCCTGGATCTTGGGACCACCGTATGAAGCGCGACGACGATCAGTGACGTTAATCCTAAGCTTCCGAACAGCTTCACCTCAACCTAAGAGTAGTCATTGCACAAACTTCTCAAATACCCAGACCGATAAGTTTTCTTCAATATTCCCATCATGAAAGGCATTGCTTCCCTCTACGCTCTGGCCCCCCTATCCTCCGCCTCCTCCCTCCTCCAAGACCTCTCCGCCCAGCTCGACCGTGCCTCGGAGCCCGCGACCACAGCCGGCAACACAGACTGCGCCTCGCTCTCCACAAACACCTCCTTCCTCCTCTCCTTCATCAGCACAGGCAACTATACCGCCACGACCTCGCAAGACGACAACATCCAGCAGATGGTCTCGATCAGCTTCGCGGTACTTCTCCCCTCCTCAACTTCTTACCCAAACTCTGCCTACAGCACGACAGCTTACTCGCTTTGCGGAACCAGGTCACTAACGAAGCCAACAATGTATACACGCTCTGCGCATTCCCACTAGGCTACTCCTCTTCGTCCGTGGCCTGGACGGCCGCCGGCCCTACCTGGCAGACGTGCGCCGACCGCAAGGACACCGATGGTAAGCACCGCTTCACCATCGCGACGGGCGCCGAGTTTGCGATGCAAGGGGATGATATCGCCGTTAACCAGACTTGGTTCTGCCACGATGAGGAAAAGAGATTGTACGTTTCACGTCTGCTTTGATCGCATTGATTTGACGCCTCTCTGTCTCTCGGTTTCCCTTCTGGTAACTAAAGCAGAGGAACGAGGTCAACGAACCACTTGCTGACGCGAATACAGGGTCGCCTATACTGGCGTAGCGCGCGGGACCCTGAAGATGAGCTGTACCGAGGGCGAGCTTTCGGGTTATCATGTTCAGAACTGTACATCGCCAGACATTAGGCTCCCCGTAACCTTACTATAAGGCATCGTATCGCGGACATGGGCTTGGAGGTTAGCATGCTTGAGAAGTAAAACGTTTTTAGGCAATTAAAGCGCAGATGGAATTCTGTAAGCTTTGAACCATAATTTCTCAAGTCTAGGGATCGGTATCGTGTATGAGTTAAGCTCGAAATCAAGTGAGTACATAGACTCATAAGGATGGTCAATCGAGGGTTCCATACCGATGCCAATTCTTCTCGAGGAAGACCAAAAATAATCCTGTTTCATAAGCTCTTCCTCAGAGTATGAAGCAAAGTCCTGCAGTACAGCCATTGACCTATCCCGGTTGTGTTGTGACAAACAACGGGGAGTTGTCGACTTGATTCACTGGGCATTGCATGTCCTATGAAGATCTGATGCTATTCTGGAGCCATGTTTCACAGGTCGGCGAGGAATAGAACGATATGTGACGAAGAGCCATTGCATAACTGATCAAAATGGCGCAACTAAAATGACCAGGTGAATGCAAACATGCCTCATTACCTCAGCTAAAGCTGAGGTACAGCATATGCTGACATCGAATCATCAATCGATGGTGGTAGGTGGCAAGTATATGAAACACTCATCTGCCATCTTAAGGAAGTGACTAATGTCCTTTCTCGCATTCTCCGAGTCTTTAGTGATGTTGCGACCGAGGAGGACGTATGCGTAGTCCATGTTGATCTTGTCGAGCGTATCGGCAATACTGGTCTTGACGTCTTTGTCAAGCGATTCGTACATTTCGATGAGCTTCTTCTCCACCTGTATTGTAGCGCCAATGAATATTTTTTCACCATCTTCTTGAATGGCATTCATCATGGTCGCTTTCATGCGTTCGAAGAGTCCACGTCCTAGGTTCATCATCAGAAACACATACACAGCCCCTGTGGGAATATACTCACCAGAATCTCTGGCACAATCCGTGTACGTATGTGTCATCTTTTCCTGGATCCCTGGCGTGAACATTCTACTGGCCTCGCGCTGGTAGCTTTTGATGCCATCGCCGAACTCATGGAACACGTTGTAAATGCCATCTGCTCGGGCCGTCACTTGATCTAGGAGCATGTTGATGCTTGTAAATGTAGCCTTTTGCTGTAAACTGAGTTTGAGTCGGTCATGTAGCTTCATAAATAAGCTCTTCATTCTTTTGGTGAACTCATTCAGAGCTGCTGGAATTTCGTGCATGAAAGTTGTCTCCCAAGCGCCCCCAAGCGCCTGTTTTAAAGGAGCCGCAAGATCTGAGACAAATTAACAAGGGACTTCATTGTATCAGCTTGGTGGTTCTGTCCTCTAGTAGGAGCTTACCCTTATTGAAATCGTTCATTCCTCTCGAGCCCGAGAAGGCACCACTATACATTGTCAGTCAGAATTTGCAACGGAAGGACGAGTACATACTTCCGGCGACAGATTGCCTTATACGTAATGCAACCCAAACCTCGGCCATTCTCCCTGTCTACCCAAAGCGCGGCAATGGACGGGGCGCGATCATTAGCATGAGAGACAGATGTCTTGAAATGGTCGATGAGATTATCCGTGAGAGTACGCTTGCATCTGGTCACAAAATCATCGACAACGATCGTCAAGTTCTGTATCAACTTGTTAGTGATCCTCCTTCACTTCGTTCGTATTGCTATCATACCTTTTCCAGATCGATAAGTTCATCCTTGATGCGATCCATCTCAGTTCTTTTCTGAGCTTCTGTGAGATAGAACTCAAATGCATCTGGCGACGACCACATGTAGAGCGAGTTCATAGTCTTAAGTATCTGGTTGAGGATCTTCTTGCTATGACTGATCCGCACCACATCTGTCGATCGCTTCGCATGCTCGATTAGCTGAGGAATCTGGGTGGCGTCGGCATTGGGAAAGCCTTGTATCTCATCCTCAAGTAATCTCTGAGAATGCGTGCAGGGTCAAAACCATCGGGATTTTGTTGCTGCTGTCCTTCTTCATCAAGCCTACAAGTGAATGTCAGTCTGCTTTGTTACCTATTTTCAAGCACTTTTGTACTTACTCCCTGATGCCAAGGGCAAAATGCTTACGAAGAGCGCTGCTTGAATAGTCATTGCGCTTTGCGATGCACAGGCACTTTAGATTATGCTTTAGATCCTCGTAAGCCGCTTCGAGGTTTTCGCCTTCGTTCTCGCCATTCTCGATCTGATCCTCCAGCTCAATCTTCTGTTCAAGTGAGGCTAATCTCTGTGATTTGAGAAAGTCGATCATGACTCGAATGTTACTCTCGCTCAACTCTTGTCCTTCGTCAAATTTGGGGATACCGTCATCTAGAGTGTCCCAGAAATCACCAGCTGAGGCGTACCGAGCATTGTCTTCTGTCGCCTCTTCTTCATCAACCCTGCGTCGCTTGCGATTTCGAGAATTTTTCGCCGGTACTTTGCGCTTCCTGATGATTTCCTTGGGAGCGTTGGTCGCCAGTCCCTTGTCTCGACGGGAGCTAAGCTTGTCCCATCGTTCAAGACGCTTATCCAACTCAGAGACGTAATGAGAAAGAGCGCCAGCGCGCTCCCTATCGTTCTCGAGTCTCGCGCCGTCGGTCTTTTCCTAAACCTGGAAAGTCGTGCGAAGCTGCCGAACATCGTCCACTTGCCTTGACAAGCCAAATGTCTCTGCTGCCTCTCCCATGAGAATATCATCTGTCTTCGAACAAATAAAGGTAACATTTTAATAGTTCCCGTCAAATCTCAGCTGCTGCTTGAAGGTTTTCCCAAGAAGCTCTTGGGCTGTCTTGTTGTCAACAGCTCTAGTGATGTTGGCAACAATCCAGATGCCATGGCATTTCGCGATATACTTCTCGGCAATAGCTGCTCGGGCCGCGTTGGAGTCCTGAACTCCAGGCTAGTGACAATAATCAGCTGGTTGACGGCTTAAGTGACGAGTTTCAACTCACAAGGTCTACAAGCACTGCACCTGTAGATAAAACATCGGCCTTCGTATGAATTCGCACAACCTTGATAAGCGGCCAGAGTTCGCGTTCATTTCCGCCGTTGCGTTTCGCAGATTTATCCTTGCTGTCAACATAGGGTTTGACTGCTTTGTACAGCTTGTCCACAGTCGGATGTCGTAGAGTTCTTGTGGTACCTAGGATAGCTCTCACGCTGGGCACATTGAGGAAATCTTCAACTTGGGCTCTTGCGAAGTCTTCACTGGTCAGTGAGGGATAAACGGCCTTCATCTTTGCCCATGCTATGTCTGCATCAGACTTGTCGTTGGATAATTCCGTGGACAGATCATCCGCGGGATCTTTGATGTCGGTAAAAAGATGCCGCAGCTCATCCTGCCATTCTTGAACGGTGATGAATTCTATTTCTGCGGTGTAAAGATGCTCCGGGTTGTCAGAATGATTGTAGGAGACCTCGGTGATTACAGCAGTGCACGCTCGAACGCAATTTGCTGGTAGCAATCTGGTCTCATCTAAAAGAGCATTGATAGCAGAGCTCTTCCCCTCACCCGTGCCACCAAGAACACCGATGACGGTCTGTGGCATTTGAGCTTCGTTGATCAGCTGTTTAATTAATTGAGACCAATGAATGGCATCGACACCATTCTTGCCAGATTCCAATCGATTAAGTAGCCTCTCAAGAACAGAAAGGCCGGACACTCTATGAGAATCGAGTTCCTCGACCGATTCTGCCGTTTGTGCTTGCTGTAGGTGATAGAAATTTGCATTGATCGGGCTATCGCCCGCTGGTGCTTGGGGACCAAATTCTTCCTGCGATGCCGAATTAATGAACAGGCCGGAGGAAGCATCCGACAGTACACCAGGGTTCGTCGAGGGCATTCTGGTGTCCACTTCTTCCTGTTTGACAGACGGCATATTAGAAGTGGCAGGGGACTGCGCAGTTTCCTCTCTCCATGACGGCACGTCGATGCCTGGTTCACCCATATTGTGGATGTCGTGCTCAAGGGGCTCTATTCGGGTGTCAGTAGAGGCAGGCTTCAGTTGCCGAAATTACATGACAATTTTCTGGGAAGTGGTAAGCGAGGAAGGGCCAGGTATGCGGGAAAGTCGGCTCCTTTGATACCTTGGTCATGCACGGCGGTAAACCAGAAAAGTGATGGTAGTAGGTAATGACTGACTTTAGCTTATTATTAGATCAGGGCTAGAAAAGAAGCTGATTCAACGGCGGTCATGTGTATGTATGACGAGAGGTACTGGATGTAGGATTGCTGCCGCGCAGTTCCAATACATGAACCGGATAGCGGTAGTACCTAGGTAGGCGATGTGAGAATAAAATAGTAATCCTGGTACGCGGGGGCTAAAAAGGTTAGGATTGAATAAGATGTAGCTTTTGAGAGGCAGGAAATATGCTCTGAGGATCGCCAAATCCTGAGACCAGGAGTTGAGTGTGGAAGGACATAGGGACTGGGGATTAAAGTGGTACCTAAAGAGGAAGGAACAAACCTATGCGCCAGGAAGAGGCATGATAACCGATTTGTAGCTTCACCAAGAGACTATTTTCTACAAGCAGATAAAGGCAAACATGCAGAGGAAGAAGTCAATGGAAAGAGTTTTCGGACCTCGACTTCTTGCCAAAGTTGCTGTTGGGAACGATGAACAAGTAAGCCAGCTTCGGTTAGCGACTCTATGCACAAGACCTTGAGTATGCAGGTCAGTCCAAATGCATAATTATTATAGTACTATTCACTTTAATCTCTACATGTAGCATCCCGTCCAAGAGGCAGAGACTCTATATGCTTTAGGTACTATTGATACGCAGGTGAGGTTCGTGATGTGGTGGGTCGTAACTGCTCAGAGGGACCACTTACAAGGTGCATCGAACATGCATTTAAGCGAGGTTCTCTCCGTTACCGCCTGCCCGATATGAGATTGGAGCTCGCAACTGCCAGTTCCAGGGTCCTTCACCTACACATTGACCATTGGGAGCTTCACATCTGCAAAGGGAGCTAATGCTTTTCATCATATTTTCTGATAAGGGTCGCCTCATTGTGCCTCAGACTCATCTTCTCTTGAATCCATGATTGGACTTCCTACGCAATGTCTACCGTAACAGCTACCGCGCTGCAAAGCGCTAACCCGCCCATCATCCCCCTCGACTTCAACTCCAACCAACCCGAGACGATCCGCCTATACCCGCTGTCCAACTACACGTTCGGTGTCAAGGAGACGCAGCCGGAGGAGGACCCGAGCGTGATCGCGCGCCTGAAGCGCCTGGAGGAGCACTACAGCGCGCATGGCATGCGCCGCACCTGCGAGGGCATTCTCGTTTGCCACGAGCACAACCACCCGCATATCCTGATGCTGCAGATAGCAAATGCCTTCTTCAAGCTACCCGGCGACTACCTGCGCCCCGAGGACGACGAGATAGAGGGCTTTAAGTCCCGTCTCGACGAGCGCCTGGCCCCCGTCGGGCGCCTCGGCGAGGGCGAGGAGGCTAACAGCTGGACTGTCGGTGATTGCCTTGCGCAGTGGTGGCGTCCTAACTTCGAGACCTTTATGTATCCCTTCATACCCGCGCACGTTACCCGACCCAAGGAGTGCAAGAAGCTATACTTTATCCAGCTTCCTGAAAGCAGTATGTCGAATTCTTATCTTCCCCCCTACTCTACTTCTTCCCCTGTAAAGCTACTATACATTGCGCGCAAGAGCTAATAAGAACGTGCCTACCAGAGATCCTCAGTGTCCCCAAGAACATGAAGCTTCTCGCTGTTCCGCTTTTCGAACTCTACGACAACACAGCCCGATATGGCCCCCAACTCGCGGCAATTCCGCATCTTTTGAGTCGCTACAACTTCGAGTTCGTCAACGAGAGCGGCGAAGTCGTAGCTGCGACACCAGGACGCGGGCCTGAAGGCTACGTTCCCAAAGTCAAGGTGCTCTCGGGCGGAGACGAAGACATGAAGGACGTGAAGGAAGAGAATGGCGCGATTTAAGGTACAATGGAGCAAAAGCATATGATGGAGATTTAGCATGCACAGATGGTCGTGCTGATCACATCGGACAGGGCGTCTGGCGTAGAATTACATCACAATGGCGTTTGGTTTAGCAGCCAATGTTCTCTACTTGAAAGGTTAGAGCTGCGATGATACCGGAATCTGCACCGATTCCATTAGAACGAATCCCCTGCTTTCTTGTGTCATGTCTCATGCCTTCTCGCCCTGAATTGTCGCCACCACTCGTCTCGTATGTCGCATCTGTCGGAACTCCAAGTACCAGATACCTTGCCAGGTGCCCGTTGCCTATAGGGTGTGAACATCTGGCTGTCATGGCCATGACTTCTCGGTAATGACTCACCAATTTGCCGTCCTTGATAGGAATTGTGACGCTCGCACCAATCAATGCACTCTTGATATGGGCCTATACACTCCTGTCAGCTATGGCACTCTCCTCCGCAATTATATTCTTCTCAATCTCGCACTCACGGGCATATCGTCCGGTCCCTCGGCACTGTGTCGGTAAAGCTCCTGCCCCTTAGGCCCGCTCTCCGGCGCAACGCGGTCGAGTGCATCGCTCATATCGGCGCGTACGTCGTCGTCCCAGTTCTCGTTGAGGCTCAGCGCGCAGCTCGTGTGCTGCACGAAAAGGTTCAAAAGCCCGACCTTGTACTGGCTGATTTCGGGAACAGAGGACGTGACATGGTCAGTGATGAGGTAGGAGCCGCGACTCTTGGCTGGGAGCGTGAACTGCTTCTGGAACCACATGGTGCTCGTTGGCGGGGTCGCAATTGGGGCCGCTGTTTCTGTGGTTGACTGGGTCGAGGTGGTACTGGTTGGAAAGAGGAGTGCGAAGGGCAGAGAGATGACCCAGTGGAAAAGACTAGGGAAGAATGCGAAAAGAATCAGCCCTAGTAGGAGGATGGTCCAGAAGTTGTGTGAGAAGGAGGAGTACGTTGATGACGGCATGCTTCGGTATGTTAGGTAGCTAATGAGGTTTGTTGCATTGACAATTTGGCTGATAGCGGGCAACTTTGGTGGGGTTCCTGCGTTAGTTGGGTCGGGTTTCGCGTATGCACGACAGGGGTGAGCTGAGTGATATCAAGGTATTCTAAC
Organism: Xylariaceae sp. FL0016; assembly: GCA_022578815.1. Classification (NCBI taxonomy): domain Eukaryota; kingdom Fungi; phylum Ascomycota; class Sordariomycetes; order Xylariales; family Xylariaceae; species Xylariaceae sp. FL0016. The sequence continues at coordinate 430,270 of MU388747.1, forward strand.
AATGAACATCTAAGACCTCACAGCGATTTCATAGACTTCGACTTATTACTAGGCGGGTATTATGCCGCAAACAATGAAATTCTGTAAAGCCTGTTTCGGCTCTATAAGTGTTGCACTCGATTCTAGTATGTACACAAACTGGGCGGATAATTGCGCCAGCGCTTGAGCTTGCCCTCAAGCAGTGCCGTTGTTCTGGATTTCCCTTCAATGGGCACATTAACAATCTTGAGCATAACCTTAACCTAAGAAAGAGGGTACGACGTCTCAGGCAATGATTCTAGGTGTTTTCGGTTGTGCTCGTTGGCCTAGCGAAAAACGTCAGTCATTATGCTTTACGGTCGGAGCCATTAGTTTGCTCTGTAGCCCTCCCGCATTCGCAGACTAAGATATAGAGAAGCAACTCACGAATGGGAGTCCGCAGTAGTTGCAGCAAGCGATTTCTGGCTTGTCTGTGTTGATGAAGATCCTGGGGTGTCCCGCAGGGCCACCACCGCCATCGCACGCCACCACGCGGTCATGAGTCCATTGAACAGGCTGTTTGTGGATAAGTTCGATAGCGGCTCTCGCTTGAGGCTATATGGGAGTCAGCAATTGACCTGCAGCTTGAACATTCTCTTGAACTGGCATCGAATGGGGTCGTACTTGAAGATCGAAATCGGTCTGTTCGAATCGTGGGCCCGACATGGCTTGGGCTCTCGGCCTCTGGCTTTTCGACCAAATCTCCTTTCGGTTTGGGGCCTGACTCAATCCTCTCTCTTCATTCTCAGTGAGTCCAAGAGACAGTTCTTCGCTCTTCGTCTCGGGCGTCGTCTCGCCCTTAGCAGCTAATGGGTTGGCGTCATTGAGCCTGGACGACAGCGCAAAGGTACGTCGGGCGGCACATGATCTCTGGGGCAATTGCCGCGCACCTCGGAGGGCCACGCGCGAAAGCATTGTGCAGATGTTGTCGCAGTTTGAGGCAATTGGCCCTTGGTAAAGTTGGACTCGTGAATGGCTGAGGTTGAAATGGCTCTTGCAGCCCAGGAAGTTGTCACGGAGTGGGAGCTCGGGCCACATCAGGAAGCTGCCTCTGATAACGATAAGGAACTTTCCGCATCTCCTGCTACCCCTGCGGTACTTTTCTACGTACCTAATTCTGTGAAAGGTTTGGTTATGCACTCCCAACCCAACTTCCCAGCCGAGCATCTGATAGAACGCCACGCGTCTCTCTACACGAAGTATTCTACTGGCAGACAGAATTCCATCAGGTTGCATTAATACTGAAGCCTGTAAAAATCGTGAACATAAGCGATAAAATGGCGTCACAGACGACCCCTAAGACAATGTCTTCCAGACTACTGACCATGAAATTCATGCAGAGAGCAGTAGCCTCTCCATCTTCCTCCCCGAGTACGCCAACATCCGAAGAGCAGTCATTCAAGCGGCGCAAAGTATCCCACTCTTCCACGCCTCCCCAGCGGGTAGACTCGCTTGTGAATCAGTCTGCGATCCAAGCCGCCATTGCAGAAGAAGAGAAAAAGCGGGAAGGTGCCGTGTTGCAACGCGCCACAGAACTTGGAGACGCGCATTGGGTGTTACAAGTCCCTGAACAGTCTGTAGGATCAAGTGCCTCGTCTCAGGCACCTCTCAATATAGTCCAGGTTGGCTTTGGTCAAATTGACTCTTCCGATGCGACAGAGAAAGATCAAGAACCAAACAACACGTCCCATGATGCAGCCCCAGCCTTGCGCCGATTTAATATGGGCAAAAATAAGGTATGTCTTCCCATCAATATTTAGCTCTACCGTCGTACGCTACCTGGCACTGACTTTGCAATAGGCACAGAAAAAAGCCAGATCCGACAGTGATGATGACTCCGGCACTGGTTCCGACTCGGATATGTCCTCGGCCGAATCTGGCCCAGGCCGGCAATCCTATGGCAGTGGCCCAGACACTCCATCATCTGCGTCACAATCTTCGCAAAAGAAATTGCAACACAAGAAGAGTGCCGAACGCACAAAAGCCATGCAGTTTGCCGAGAAACGAAGACAAAGGGACGTCAAGCTGAACAACTCGAGATCCCTTTCTTCCGGAGGGGGCCTTTCGTCCATTTCCTCCGGGGGTACCTCTTCTCGACCTGGTGGCACGTTTACCTGCTATCGTTGTGGCCAATCCGGGCATAAAGCCGTAGATTGCAAGAGTACGAAACGGCAAGTACGCTGACTTAAGCGTTACTTGACATCCCTTCCAGTCAGTAGGCTCTTCCACACAGTAGTCCGAAGTGCCATGATAATCCGCTATCAACACAGGTGGCCCCTGGGGCATCAGCAAAGCGATTGTCTTGCACGAATACTTCGATGGCACATATCGATCGTTAATTCTACGATATCAATCGCCGTTTACCTTGTTTTCCCTTTTCCGAAGCGTTTGTACACTGTTTGCTCCCCGTTGGCAGGCATGCTGAATGAGTTTATTTCGGTCAGCTGAGCGGGAAGACTGCTGCCGCATATGGTTTGCTTGTGTCCTCATCTTTGCCCCGAACTCAAAATCCATGTGGCCTTCGTCAAGCATGTGGTTGGTTCTCAAAAACCAGATTGACGACGTTTGAGCGTCTGAGATCCGAATGGCTCGGATGAGATCCTGGTGAAACCACAGGGATGGACCTGCTTGTCACGCAATATGACACTGAATTCAGCTGTCAACCGGCACCACAGGTAAAAGTGAGGAGAAATTATACGCATTGCGTCCGCTGAACCTGGCCCCTGTCGGTATGCGACGTATCCATGTTACCTGCTTGGCGGGATCGTGCTGTCCGTGCCGTCCCCTAATCCCCGGGGAAAGGCAGGATTGTATAGTGGAATGCAGACACTTCCGGTCCAGCGGTTGACGGATCAGCTATGTAGTCAGTGAATCCCCTGGCAACCTCGGCGATGTATGTGGCCGCCTCCATAGGTCCGGATCGGCCACACACCCTTGGTCTTTCGAACTACATCCGCTCTATTACAGAGGTAGATACGCCGTGCGGCCGCCTTGATACACTGCATGATTTGTTTCCTTCCCACGCATGCGTGACAGAGCATGCATTATAAGGCGGGTATGTTGCCTACAGGGCATCACACAGGTCGGCGGTATCATGTGCAGATCACCTCTCACTGCCAGCGAGTGGTAGAGATCATTATTGAGAGGTGACAGGATGACATTTGAAACGGAACAACTATGACCAGAAGCAATCGATATTTTTCACGCGCAAGTACCTTGACTGAACATGATACCTATGAAACCTGAATTTAAGTAACTATGCATGCTTGGGTGTATGTATGTACTCATATTTCAAAACAGCCCAGTGAATCCATGTCATTTATCCTAAAGGCCGGATGGACTCTAGCAGCCGATCTACCCATGATCTTCAGATGTTAAATATTGACATCATACACAGCTTCGAAATGGGGCTACAAAGATTTGTTGTGGCTGCGCCGCTGAATGGCGACGTACACGTTAGCACACGATAAGGTAGGCTTCTCTTTCACGCTTACCACCTCAATCTGCCAAATGAAATCGTAAGTTCCTTACAGCATCTCAAGTAGCCACTGTCACCCGGATGAGCCAAACGCTGGTGGTGCGTTGAACCAAGACGCAACGTAGGATTGGCTAAGAAAGAGGCCCAGACAGAGGTTCAAGTCTTGCCACATCACATTGGCGTGTCGTCAAAGTGTAGTGCAAAGTCGCATCAGAGGGGAAAACGTCTTAGTGCGATTAAAAGGTCCGGATTCGGTTTCTCATGATAGGTACACCCTAGAATTAAACAATTATCGCTGCTGTGCCTCGCAGAGATCATCCGGTTGCAGGACCATATTTGGATCCTGGGTCTTCGATTCATCATTTTAGCTATGTACCTAGTCCTATATCATTCCTGACTTAACCCGTCATAAATAGTGTCTGAGAACCAGCACCGTACGTGTTGGTAGTATAATGAGTCAAAGCGGATGAAGTATCTACGAATGGAAGACTGCTGCAGATGCCCAGACATGTCAAACCGGGAATCAAATGATATTGGAATCACAAATGACTCAAGATAATAGATAGAGTTCTGGTCATGACTACCTAATCTACAGGCACTAGTATATCTGAACCAGAACTATGTGGTATATCGCATGGCTTGGCAAAAGTGTCATCCCATGGTTTGGAGTACCTGCGGTACGGGGCTGCCGTAACTGCTTGGTGATCGTCACGATGAACCACGGTTTGGCATTTGCTGGAATTGGAGCCCGAAGCTCCACACAGAGGAAACAAATTGGTTCGGCTTTGGGCGACGGCGCGGATTCGGACCTGGGCTGTTCGCGGTCTCCGTGATGGGAAGGTTCTGAGTTCTTTCAATCTGGACAGACATGCCCAGCATGTAGCCGCATTGAATCCCGCCGAGGCCTTCACAATGCATAGTGCTTGGTACAGGGTATACCCAGTAGGCGGTCTCATGTGGCAGAGCGGCAGGCTTTGCCGTTACTGTTAATTCCTCTGCTCCGTGACAGTGGTCCCATCTGAAACCGGCAATGAATACCGTCGATTGTTTGCTCTAGACTGCCTACATACTTGGGTACTTGACTGTCTTGACCACTCGAAACCAATGCTTTATATCAGACATTACCTATGGGGCGATCAAGGTGGAATGGTGTTTTTGGGCCCCTGAGCCCTGGTTTCCAGCTTGATGAGGTACAATAGCTCAAGTGTACCATAGATAGGTACCTAACCTATATCTACATAGTTGAAAGCAAAGGCTGCCATGCATGCCGCTTCGGCGTAGGCATGGAATGGAGGCACAGCTTGGTGTGCAAGTATTGTTCTGTTGGCCCGAATGTGTCATTTTGGCTTGAAGTTCCTGAAATCTTGGACTATGTAGTGCTACACCGAGTGACTAGCTAGCTGGATTGTGCTGTGTCATGGTCGTAGGGCTTTTTGAGTCAGGCCCGGAAGCGAATATTCTTTTCACTCTCGCCACGTGGGACTCTTTTCGTTCCAGAACACTTGATGCTCCTACTGAACTCTGATTTCAGCTGCCAGAAACCCACAAATCTATCCAAGCGGGCCTTCGAGAAGCACAACCAGAAAAACTCCAAAAGCTGGGCAGCGCGTGAAGAAGGGCCCCTTGTCTCTGCCCTGTCTTCTCGATGGAGCCCGATACAAGGGAACCCTCTACCAGACATCGGACGCATGGGCGGGCGTTCATGTACTGTCTGCATCTTCTCCCAACGTGTCAAGGGAGGGGAGGGGAGGGGAGGGGAGGGGAGGGGAGGGGACTCTCCAAGTGGGCATCTGAGAAACGTCTTCATGAAGTAAGTCATAATAATTCATATTCATGCGCACATGGCCGGTACCTATACTGGAGCTCCCAGGCAGAAACAAAGGGCAATAAAGAAATGAGAGTGACTGAGCAATGTCATTACCTTCTAACCTCCCTTCCTCCAGCATACCACCTCTCCACATAGCCAACGGGGACGACTTCTTATTAAGATACACAGTGTTCAGTAGTATCCATGTTGGGTAGGTAGGCATGATACCCGCCCAAGCTATGTATCGCGTGCAGGTCTGAATGGATGATGCAGCATTTCCATCTCCGCGCATGTTCACGTTCATGTTCACGATGAGTCTTGCTTGGCATGCCCGTCCTCGCCGTTAGATACCGACATACCGTCGGCTGCGTGAGTTGAGAGCACCCTACCTACATAGGTTGTAACCGTGGTGCATTCTTATGGCCTGCCTGGCTTTGCCTCAGAGTGCTGCCACTGCTGCTGCAACCTGCTACGCTACACCACCACCACCACCACCACCATTTAGGTACTGATAGAGACCTGGCCTGACGTTGGGTTCACTGCCGATGCCTCACCTGCACCCTCACCGTTCTTTCTTTCCCCTTCGCAACGAACTCCATGTTCATTTCACGTCTCCTCTCGTCAGTCTCGATTCAGTCCGGAGTCCAATCTCAGGACTCAAACCCAGACAAGCCTCCCCCTCCCCCACCCCGACCGTCCCTCACCGCACGCAGGCCCCAGACCGCCCCGAGCTCAATCTTGAGCCCAGCAAGGCTTCATCCTGCTGGTACTTTGTCTGGATTTCCCCCTTGGGTCCGCCGTGCTCTCTTTCAACGTATCTCAGTAACATCCGTCCACCTGGTCTTGTCATTGAGAGGTGAAGTATTGTTACCTCCTACCTACCTTATTAGTTGCTTGCCTACCTGCCTTGTTGGTTCCGGGTCGATCCCCATTCGCATTAAGTCTGAGCTGTAACCGCTGTATTGGGCGCCATCTACACCTTCGATTGGAAGCATCTCTGCCGTTAGTTCCAACATCTCTGTCCTACCACGGTTGTGTCAGCGAGCGGCCCGGTCGTAGTGTGGTGCTTCCGTTCAAGCAGCCCAATTTATCTCATCCCAAGTCAGCTCTGATCCAGAAATCCTGTTGTGTAAGCACGCTTGCCCATTGCCTGACCGTCAATTGCAATCCGAATTATTCCCGTGGTATACATGCCTGCTCCCAGAACCAGCATCTTCAAAAACACCTTACATATTACATGGCCTCCTGCCTCGCGTCCTCGACCTTAAACTGACCATACACACCTCAGTTCCTTGGTTCACCCTTGACACATGTTAATGGGACCATCGACTGTTCTCATCCAAGCTTGTTATCAGTCATGTTAATATCAATAATATAGCATAATTTCTCACATCTTCCCCGGAGTCGCGAGTCCTGCCCGCTAGAGTTGACCGAGTCAACCACGTTGCGCATCTCATCCGACAGGGTACTTGAATAACCATCTCAGGATCAAAGCCCAGGGGAGACCCTGATATCAATTTCTGGGGTCGGCCACATTAGTACTTAGACAGCCCACCAGCTTCCACCAGAGCCCTTTTGCCCATTGCCGCTGCCGCTACCGCTGCCATTACCGCCGTGGTACCTGAAGCTAGACGTCGTCGCCCCTTGGAGGGGGAAGGAAGCAGTCAAGGATCAACGGTCTCATCACTGTTCGTTTTTGACGAGTTTCCATGAGCACTCACATTGGTCTTCTGTGAACAGGGGTACCACGTTCCTTAACCCACAACGCTTACGACTGTCCCTCATCCGCCGGTGGGAATCGAAATACATCGCAGAAGGTCGCTTCAAAACTCTCTCAAGGTCTACCTACCTGGTAGTAGTACCTGGCCACCCCTACCTGCCTGCATCACTTCGGTACACTTTCCACTTGCCGACCGCCTGCCTATCCAGGACAGTAACTAGACGTTTGTTCACTCGTTACCAGCACCACGACGACGACGACCACCACCACCACCACGTAAGCGTGTAGCGACGCTTGCCAGCTCTAGGGCTGTCCAGCGCAGCAGGTGTCACCCCAGCAAGCTACCTAGGTGGTAGTGGGACCCAGCCAAGCCAGCCTCATTAAGACTCAGCAACTCAGCGGCATATCAGCACCTGCCGCATGCCACCTGTCCACCAGTGTTTGTTGGACAAAGGACGATCACGAGCCGCAGGGAAAATCGCTGGCCTCGCACGCCTTGTCGCGGATTCTGATTCCAACTCGACGGTTCACTCCTGGCCCCGGTTCGCCTGTACCTTAGCGTCTCCACCCGATTATCCGCACAGACGCTACCTTGTCGTCCGCCGCCGCCGGCCTATAATCGATTCATATCCATCATTACTGGCCTCTGCCACTGTCACCGTCTCTGTCTTTGTCTCTGTCGCTGCTTCTGCCTCGATTACCTCTACTACCTCTACTACCGCTACCTCGACTTCCAGAGTCTTCCAAGTCTTTGCCCCTGTCTGGTCTTGTCCATCCACACAACTACTCGAGTCTGACTCTGAATTTGAGCCACCTCGACCAAGACTGGCAAACCCGGCAATTCTCATCTCGCCACTTCAGAAAGCCTTTTCATCGCTGACAGTCTTGACTCACCCTATTCTTCCACTCTTCTCTCATCCTTTTCGCATCTTCCAGCAGCAGCAGCAGCAGCAGCAGCAGCAGCCAGTCACAGTTGCATTCTCACACCGCTGCCATCACCAATCCCTTCATCCTCTGCCTCGTACGCCTTGGCCTGGAAGCGCCCAATCCTTCTATACCATGAGTCCCACGGTACCGCAGCCTGCCGCTGATGCAGCTGAGATCATGCAACGGGAACCTAGCCACAAGCCGGTGAAGCGAATCACCGACCAGCTGGAGATCCCCTCCTTAGACGACAGGAAGTACCGCGTGATACAATTGCCCAATCAACTTGAGGCTCTACTAGTTCATGATCCAGAGACAGACAAGGCCAGTGCCGCTTTGGATGTTAATGTGGGGGCCTTCAGCGATCCAGAAGATATGCCTGGCACGGCCCACGCGGTCGAGCATGTAAGTCTAAAATTCCTACTGCGATGGTGTGCTGGAGCTACTCAATGCAATGCTGATATTGTGCTGGTAGTTACTATTCATGGGCACCAAGAAATTCCCCACAGAGAATGATTACAATGTGTACCTCTCTTCACATTCGGGTAGTTCCAATGCTTATACAGGTGCTTGCTCGACAAATTATTTCTTCGATATTGCAGCCAAGCCAAGTAATGGCGAGGAGGCTTCAGCAACAAATCTCTCCCCTCTTCATGGTGGTCTGGATCGTTTTGCGCAGTTCTTCATAGAACCCCTCTTTCTGGAGTCGACTGTAGATCGCGAGCTTCGTGCTGTAGATTCCGAGAACAAGAAGAACCTCCAGAGCGACCAATGGCGTCTACATCAACTTGAGAAGTCCCAGGCTAATCCCAAGCATCCTTATTGTCATTTCTCGACCGGCAACTTTGAAGTGCTCAAGACTCGCCCCGAAGCTGATGGCGTTGACGTACGACAAAAGTTCATCGAGTTCCACGGAAAGCACTACTCAGCCAATCGCATGAAGCTTTGTGTGCTCGGTAGAGAACCTTTGGATGTTTTGGAGTCGTGGGTGACGGATCTGTTCTCTGACGTACCGAACAAGGACCTGCCCCAGAACCGTTGGGAAGATGAGGCACCTTACAACAAGGAGCAGTTGGCCATGCAAAATTTTGCGAAACCGGTCATGGACTCTCGGGAGCTGAATCTCTTCTTCCCTTTCCTTGATGAGGAACACCTCTTCAAAACCCAGCCCAATCGTTATATCAGTCATTTAGTAGGTCACGAGGGTCCCGGAAGTATTATGGCCTATGTCAAATCCAAGGGCTGGGCCAACTCCTTAAGTGCTGGTGCGTATAACGTGTGCCCAGGCACACCTGGCATGTTTGATTGCCAGGTTCGACTGACAAAAGAGGTAAAACCAAGTCCCGACTCACTCCAGCTAGTCGAATGGTGCTGATGTTATAATGCAGGGTTTGAAAAACTACAAGGAAGTTGTAAAGGTGTTCTTTCAATACATATCGCTTCTTAGACAGACCCAGCCCCAAGAATGGGTTTTCGAGGAGCAGAAGGGTATGGCTGATGTTGACTTCAAGTTCAAGCAAAAGACCCCTGCAAGTCGATTCACCAGTAAGATTTGTGCTGTGATGCAGAAGCCCCTGCCAAGAGAGTGGCTTTTGAGCGGCCAGAGTCGGTTACGCGAATTCGACCCCAAACTCATTCAGAAGGGAGTGGACCTTTTGCGGCCCGACAACATGCGGATGACAATTGTATCCCAGGACTTTCCCGGCGGCTGGGATCAGAAGGAGAAATGGTACGGCACGGAGTACAAATCGGAGCCGATACCGCAAGACTTTTTAAATGAGCTCACCAACGCTATGAACTGTACTGCAGAGGAACGCCTGTCAGCCCTACACCTCCCACACCAGAACCAGTTCATTCCCACGAAGCTTGAGGTCGAGAAGAAGGAAGTCGAATCCCCCTCTCTGGCACCTAAGGTGATCCGAAATGATGCCATCGCCCGCACCTGGTACAAGAAGGACGATACCTTCTGGGTACCTAAGGCAAACCTGATCGTGAGCATCAAGAACCCGATTATCTTTGCTTCGGCGGAAAATACTGTCAAGTCTAAGCTATTCACGGATCTGGTGCGGGATGCTTTGGAGGAGTACTCGTACGATGCGGAGCTCGCTGGCTTACAATACAACGTCAGTCTCGATTCTCGAGGGCTCTTCATTGAGGTATCAGGTTATAACGACAAGTTACCGGTACTGCTGGAGCAGGTTCTGATGACTATGAGGGATCTCAGCGTTAAGGGCGACCGGTTTGAAATCATCAAGGAGCGGCTCACCAGAGGCTACAAGAACTGCGAATACCAGCAGCCTTTCACACAGATTGGTGACTACGTATCATGGCTCACGTCGGAACATGATCATGTTGTCGAGCAATTGGTGGCTGAGCTGCCAGCCATCACGGCTGATGCTTTGAGGCATTTCCACCTGCAGATCATGTCACAACTGCACATCGAAGCATACGTCCATGGCAATATCTACAAAGAAGAGGCCCTGAAGCTCACAGACATGATAGAATCAATTTTGAAGCCTCGCGTCCTGCCGAAGGAAGAGTGGCCCATCATTCGGTCCCTCGAGTTCCCACAAGGCTCGAATTTCCTCTACCAGAAGATACTAAAGGACCCGGCCAACGTCAACCATTGCATTGAATACTACCTCCACATTGGCGACAAGGGCGACCGTGGGATTCGAGCCAAGACACAATTACTGGACCAGATCCTACACGAGCCGGCATTCGATCAGCTTCGGACCAAAGAACAGCTCGGCTACGTGGTATTTAGCGGACTTAGAGGCTCTGCAACCACATATGGGTTCCGTTTCATTATCCAGAGCGAAAGAAGGTCGGAGTACTTGGAGTCGCGCATTGACAGCTTCCTGGCTGCGCAGGCCACGGCTATCGAGAAGATGTCAGATGCCGAATTCGAGAGCCACAAGAGGAGTGTGATCAACAAGCGGCTCGAAAAGCTGAAGAACTTGGATCAAGAGACTGGGCGACATTGGGCGCAAGTATCCAATGAGTATTACGACTTTGAAGCAGGTATGTGTTGCTACTGCATTCTACTCACCACAAAGACTGACGATTCATAGCACAACTCGATGCTGCTCAGGTCAAGATGTTGACCAAGTCAGAGATGGTTGACTATTACTCGAGCCTTGTTCACCCAGCGTCGCCGAAGCGGGCTAAGCTGGTAGTGCAACTGATCGCACAAAGCGTCAGCGATAAGACCAAAGATGCCGAGGCAGCAAACCACGAGGAGGCTGCGCCGCCGTCCAATGGCACCAACCCGACCAAGATTACCAGTGTTCGGGACTTCAAGGCCAGACTTGCCGCTACATCAGGAGCACGTCCGATTCAAGACTTGACCACGTTTGAAGAGACAGAATCGAAATTATAGGCTTGCAGAATTCGGGTTGAACTGACAAGTGCGCACGGATGAGAGTCGAGAAGAGCCGTTTGAATACAAAAGCATTTCAATCGGTATTTGTTACTGCTGCTGTTCTTCAGGCATAGCGTTGCACACAATTCATTCACGGCGGCGGCTCTTTGCATTGCTAAGGCGTTGTGCTGGAGGGGGAGGCCAGAGGATGGGATTGGCATTGACCATGAGCTTTACAGAATCGGGAGTTGGACAGATGGTCGCGATGATAGACTGCTTGCTTTCAAGACAAAGGTAAGAGATACCTTGGTGTGGGTTTTTGCGGCCTGAGTAGAAGAGCAGAAGACGGCACCGAAGATAGACAACCCTTCGTGCAGTCACTATAGAGTAGAGACTACATAGAGAAGTTCATTGTCGGCGAGACTTACCTCTGCACTTTATGTGTGTTTCCATACGTGTTTTTACTACCTCTAGTGATTTGAGCGTTTCTTGCCAGCGTATGCATGTTGGGTTGGCTTCATCGGTGCCCGTATTGATTTACATCGTAGGTGCTAGATTCCGTTCCTGTTCTAGTCAGAGATATCTACCCCTTGCCCTGAGTCGAGGGAAACTTTAGGACCCCTTCTTTGCTTTTGTTGCGAGGACCTCTGTTACTCCCGTTTTCTTTTCCCCCTGAACCAAGACCAGGTAGACAATGACGTAAGGGGCCAAGAATGGGTAAAGGGGCACTGAATCATGGACGCTGACACTGACGCTACCTAATAAATGTACCAGCTGCATAGTTACCTGACCTGTTATGCAGGTAGGTACATTAGGTAGATATTCTCGGGCCCTTCATCCCTAGCTTAGGCACTTGTCATGATAGTTCTCTGCCACGCTTGTCAGGGAAGCTGAATGTGAAGATCTTTTTTAATCGGTGATCTGAATGAGCTGAATGGGGCCAAGAAAATGTGTTCAAATATGGCAGAATCTTGTGTACATAAGCAGCACTTGGGAAGTCTAGAAACACTCAAAGCAAAGAGGCTTTCAGTGTATTCACCTCATACTGTGTGGAGGGTCTTGTTGAGTGCTGTTCCTACCAACAAGATTTATGTCTTGCAGTGCAGGTCTTCCGCCAGTTTCTTGCCCTTGAATGTTGTGTGTTTAGGTGGAGTGCTCCTTCCCGCCTCTACCTTGTGGACTTACCTGGAAGAGTTGCCCTCTCATCGGTACCCCTCAAGTGTAGTGTAGGTAGGCTCAGCTGACTGTGAAGGGGTCTTTCGACTAATCAACGATCGCGGACTGACGCCTCTGTAAGCTTCACAGGGGAGGCACATCACACCTGTACTGCCTGTACTACAGTAGCTCAGGCCGAGATAGATTGAAGATGTGCAAGGTGAGGCAACACTCTTCGAAATAATACTGTGCCGTTTTCTCTCTGTCAATACAGCTTGTCATTATTGCTAGTATAACAGCTTCTGCAACACCGATGTCGTGATTCTTTGAGGCCCGTGATTGTGTGAGTGCAGAGCTGAGCAAATCTATGTGCCAGCACCTTGTCCTTGGTGTTGAACCATCATCCCATACTTCAATGGCTAATCCCCCCACCAGCATCTCTTTTCTGCGAATGCTTTGTGTGCTGGGAGGTAGTCGAAACTTCCTCACCGCATACACCCACCGCCTATTGTTTGCATACGGCACCTCACCTCGCAAGAAACATCGTCTCTGGGCGTGCGACAAGTCCAGAACTCTCCGGCACTAACCCCGTCTCTCCACCTTTTTGCAAAAAAATCAGCACCACCTGCACCCTTTAGTTCGCTGTACTGTGGGCTGCAGCAGCTGCAGGGTTGTTGGAACATCTCTGGCATCTTTCCTACAGGGCAGTCCCGCCCCAGCTCGCCCACTGGCGCACCGACCGTCAGCGTAATATTCGCTGCATTGACCCTGCTACGTGCCTACAACTTGCGCCTACTCGTCGAGTTGCCCTGCTAGTCCCGTCTATGCAGCACCACTGACACACTCGATGAGTTGGAATTGGAATCCTCCAGTCTGGTAACACCAAATCTTGCCTCTTTCTTGATTTCTACGGTCGTCAGTGCGCTTCCACCAACAACACCGCTACATCTAGAGCTGCTTGCCACGTTTCGACCGCAACCGCCCTCCCAACCAACAAATACAGCAAAACCTCACCCCAATTTCCTGGAGCTGCGCTCAGCAGCTCGCCGGCAAGACGTCTTCGTCCAAGAAAAGGAAGATTGCAACCCGCCAGTCCACAGCGAGGCACTCCAACGACACGCCCATAGAATCCTGCGAACAAGACGACTGTCCCACCTTCTCCTTCACCACCGACTCCGCCCCCGATCCCCCAGCCGACCCGGCCTACCTACGTGCTGACTCGCTCCCGCCGGCCTCGAGTCTCCCTCCTCGCTTGCAGACGAACAGCACCAGCTATAACCCCTACGCCGAGGACGGCTCGTCCGCCGCGAGTTCACCGTCCGGTGCTTACGCTGACCTCTCCATCAACAGCGATCGAGGAGGGGATACCCCGGCGCCAGAGCCAGCCGCCTCCCCCAACACCGGGAGAGGCAGCTCGCCATTCACCAAGACCACTCACCACAGGGCTGTGATGGGCGGAGCTTCCGACTTCCCTGAGAGAGCATCTTCGCCGCTCAAGAGACGTGCTTCCAGCATGGACCCCCAAACGGCAGACCAAGACGCTGGAGAAGACGTAGATATGATTACCGTACCTCAGACCGACAAAATGGATACGTTGTCTCGCAGCACACCACCTTCGCAGCCGAATCGAGGCCAGGCTGCTTCCGAACCGCAAGCTTCTGATCAGACGAAGATGGACAGTGAAGAAGCAACGGGCTCGGACACAATACGAGGTATGTTAGATTCGGGATCGATCGGGATGTCTTTGACGGCTTACCAATAACTTTCAGCTCCGGAACCACCTGCATCATTGGAGGAACACGTTCAGGCCATCAAGTCATCAGTGGAAGAGTTTAACAGGATGCCTGTGCAAGAAAAGGACGAATGTTTCCTCGTTTCGAGAAAATGGCTGGACAATGTCCCAGACGGTACTTCGGGGAAACAAGCGGTTGGAGACTTGCGTGAGATCCCGCCGGTGGACAATTCGGACATCGTTTTTGAGATCATCAAAGATCCGTGTGTGGGTGACGGCGTCGCTGATCCATTGATGAAGAAATTCGTCAGATTAAAGCCAGGGTATGGGGCTCCGGAGCAATTCGAGTTGTTTCCACCAAAAGCTTGGAAGCTGCTTGAGCAATGGCCCGGCCTGAAGGAGGGCCAGCTTCCAATCAAACGTACAGCCCACGACAGCAGTGCGAACAAAGACGGCTCCAACATCATGTTTGAACTTCACCCGCTTGTCCTATCGATCCATCGTCTTTGGTCTGCTCATAGCCTGGTTCCAGTCGAAGCAAGCACAAGAGCGAATGAGCCTGCTCCACCAAGATTAGTTCGTAGCCGCAGCCAGAAGTTTGCTACTTTCCTTAAGCAAACCAAGATGGTGGCAGGCCTCAACTTTACCGATAGGATTCGTTTGTGGATGGTTCCTAATAGGCCCGAAACGTCTGGATCAAATGCAAGCGTTCCTACACCGCCTGCGTCTCCGGGCCACGCCCAGACCACCAAAGATCCTTGGACCAAGATGCTGATGGAGGTCGATGTCTTCAACGCTCTGGAGAGGGATGTTGAGCGGATAATGGTGGATTTTAGTGACATCACCAATGCCCGAGAGTCGAGCCAAACATTAGGTAGCCTTGATGTATTGGCAGATCAGCACATCGTCATCGATCCTAAGGAGGAAGGGACTGAGTGGACGTCCTCGTTCACTGTTTCTCATGCGTCAAGGCCGCTTCCAACCCGCAATAGCTCCGCGAACTTATCCGTACAAAACCGCAATGGTCGCAGTGGCCGGACCAGCCCAATACCCCAAGGGCCGACTACACGCGGCAGAGCGAACAAGTCAGGACGTACGCCCGGTTGTGTTGGTCTAGGAAATCTTGGAAACACGTGCTACATGAATGCCGCGCTGCAATGCTTGAGGAGTGTAGAGGAGCTCACTAAGTACTTCCTCGCTGGCGAATGGGAACACGAGCTCAATAAGAACAACCCTCTCGCGCACAATGGAGACGTGGCTGCAGCGTACGCCCAGCTCTTGAAGGAGATATACAAAGACTCTGTACCAAGTTCGGTTGCCCCTCGTCAATTCAAAAACACTGTTGGTCGTTATGCCGCTGGCTTCTCTGGCTACGGCCAGCAAGACTCCCAAGAGTTCCTCGGCTTTTTGTTAGATGGCTTACAGGAAGATCTCAGCCGAGTAAAGAAGAAACCATACATCGAGAAGCCGGACTCAACCGATGACATGGTCAATGACCCAGAAGCGATCAAGCGAATGGCTGATCAAGTATGGGATATTACTCGAAAACGCGATGACTCGGTGATCGCGGATCTGTTCACCGGCCTTTATAAGTCAACTTTGGTCTGTCCCACGTGCGGGAAGATTAGTATCACCTTCGATCCATTCAACAATCTTACACTGCAACTGCCAATTGCAAATAAGTGGAATCACACTATCACATTCTTCCCGCTTAATGATAAGCCTGTCAGTCTACGAGTCGAGTTGGATAAGCACGACAGTCTCAAGGCATTAAAGACATTCGTCTCCGTCCGGACGGGAATACCGCTTGAAAGACTTCACGGTGCAGAGGAATGGAATCACAAATTCTACAAGCACTACGAGGACCAAAGTGATATATCGGAGGAGATCACAGGTAAGGACAATGCCTGGGTATTTGAAATTGAGGCAAAGCCTACGAACTTTCCAGGAAAGCCTCAGAAGCGTCAAAAGCTTGGTGTGGGTGTGCGTTCGATGATTGACGAGGCCGAAAACGAAAACGAGTCATCTTCGTGGGATACCGAGGAAACGAAGAATCTGCTTGTCCCGGTGCTGCATCGTAAGCCCGACACCAGGAAGAACGCCTACAACAGTAGCAAGCGGTGGACATGGTGTGTCACTCCACATTTCATCGTGGTCACGCCCCAGGAGGCCAGAAGCGAGGACGCGATCCGACGCAAAATCCTTGAGAAGGTTGCAACATTTACGACGCACCCATCGTTTGCCCGACAAGATGAATCCGATGGCTCCGAGAGTACAGAGCCTGAGATGATAGGCCCCAATGGTTCGGATACCGGGTCCTCAGTAGGAGGCAAAGTTGTTGCTCAATCTATCAAAGGCGAGGACGACATAGTCGACATCCAAATGAAGGACGCAGGGGCCGATGCCAAGGACACCACTCAAAGGTATGTATCTATGATGTATCTATAGGATCTGAAGATCCAGTCTTATCACTGACGCTCTACAGCAGCAAGAAGTATCAGTTCAACCGCCGACGACCAGCATGGGTCGACCCCAGCAGCTTCCTTCCAGGCGATTTACAGAACATCTTCGAGACAAGTTATTTCACGGACGTTAGCGGTGTGCTGCCGACAGGTATGAACGGTGCGGCGGAAGATAGGGAATTCCCCAAGCTGTCGTCCCGAGCGGCGCCCGATTCGGCATCTGAAGATAACGACAACGCGACGAATGGCACAGCTTCGAATGATGATAGCAGTTCGGAAGCAGAGGATGCATCACGAAAAAGCGCAGACCTGGCGCCCACTCGCATGAACGAGGAGAGCGACGATGAGGACGAAAGTCCGCCGAAGGTATTCATATACAGCCGCCCTCCCCGATATTCATGGCACACAATGAATATCGGGATCAAGCGAAAATATAGCACATATTCACTAACACATTCTCAGTCTATGCCACACCGATTCAAACAACAGAAGCAGGTCAGAGTGCATGGTAAGGGCAAGAAAAAGTTTTCAGCACGCCAGAAGCAGCAGATGAAAGGCAAGAGCGGTAAGAAGAAAGCACGGCAGCAACAGCGTCTTGCTCAGCAGCAACAAAATGCTGAGATGGAGGAATCCTTCGTTGACCCCGCTGAATCAACACCCGATGGTGGTCCATTAATCCGATTGCGCGAGGGTATAATCTGCGATTGGTCTACAGAATCCTATGATGAGGTATTCGGCCAGAACGAGTCTCTCAGCACCTTGAGTGAGCTCGATACGCTGCCAGACCCGGATCTAGACAAGGTTCAAGCTGTCCGAGCCAAGCGTCGGAAGAACGGAATCACTCTAGACGAATGCCTGGACGAATTTGAGCGTGACGAGGTACTCTCGGAGAACGACATGTGGTATTGCCCAAGCTGTAAGGAACACCGTCGTGCGAGCAAAAAGCTTGACTTGTGGAAGACTCCAGATATCTTAATCATGCATCTCAAGCGGTTCAGTTCCAGCGGATGGAGAAGGGACAAGCTGGAAACGCTGGTTGACTTTCCCGTGGAGAATCTCGATATCACTTCCCGCGTGCTGCAACGAGAAGATGGCAAACAGGAAGTATATGACCTCATCGGAGTTGATTGCCATTTCGGCGGTTTGGGTGGTGGCCATTACACGGCTTTCGCGAAAAACTTTGTGGATGACCAATGGTACTCGTTCAACGATTCGTCAGTATCTAAAACATCTCCGGAGAGGATCGTTGACACTTCAGCCTACCTTCTGTTCTATCGTCGACGATCTGACGCCCCACTAGGTGGTGCTCGCTTTCGCCAGATTCTAGACAAATTCGTCAGCAACGATGCTTCGGAAGATGACACCTTGGAATCGGGGGAAGGCCAGCGTCTCGGCGAGGGCTTCTCCCCGAATGGGTCGTCGAGCGCGTATCAAGGAGCAGAAGCTACTCTCCAGCTCGGAAATCTTGGTGGTAGTGCCAGTACTTTCCCCGCAGCTAGCAACGGTGGTGGCGATGACATTCCGCTCCTTGCCAGTACGAACTACCAAGGCGTTCAGCAGAGTATCGAAGACGATGAAGGCATTGACATGACCGACGACGCACCACGAACGAGTGGTTTTCATCCCGTCAACGGGACCAACTCTTGGAGCTTCGAAAGCATCACCGGTGGCGGTGTCTTGGGTGAGGGGGACAGTCCCGGGGCAGCTTCAGATGAGGCACAGCCCGATTCTTCTGGCGACGAGAGAATAATGAGCCCCATCGACCCAGAACTGGGAAATCATTTTCCCGGCATGTCTCAGTATCAACTTCATCAGTCTGACGAAGACCCACCATCGTACTCTGAATTACCCACCCAAATAAACCACAACGATTTAAAGCATGAAGTCCACGAGGTCCTGCCGGATGGTGATGATGAGCAAAGGGATGAAGATGCAGCCGAGATCCACCTCGACGATGACGACAAGATTAAGGCCGTATAGGAATCGACCCGTTCAAACGAACCCGTCGAAACTCTGTGGGGATGGCTAAATAATTGAGTGGCGCGAATGCTGCAACCTCGGCGTCTGACGGCTCAAAACCTAAGCGATCAGGCTTGGGAATTATGTCGCGACCATGTGGACACGCAGACCGGTGGCTTGGTCGACCTCTCGAGTCGCGATTGCGGCCGGGGTCTCGGTCACATGAACATAGTTACGAATGCACATGAAACACTTTGACGTGCGAAACACACATGTCTAGATTATAGATCAGAAAGAAGGCATTAAAATGCATTCATCAAGCAAGAAGAAGATATCACCCCAGAGAGGGAAGACGCGCACGACACCGGGTCAAATTGTGATCTTACGTGTTTGAGTAGAGTTGTTCGATCTCCTGCCCAAGTCTGCGCCGCTCCGAATCGTGGAATGGACGTATGGTGGCGCTGTACCCGTTTTTGCTACCGTCATGAGAAGGTCCTGGCAGTATTCACGAAGCGGACGAAGAGGCACATCGCATACATAGCGGGTGCATGGTTCCAAAGGTGTATGTTTTTGGACGGAGAAGATTTGGCATCTCCAAACCCCCAGGCTACGACCACAACTGCAACCACGTCGGTAAGACCATATTGTCCGGGTCTCGTGGCAGGGTGGCCGTTCATTCAGTCTGGTGTCGTTTCTCGCTTTGGTTGCGTCGTCATCGCTACGTGGAAGTGGTATGGTGGACTGGGCTGGGCCGGGCTGCTCTTTTTTGCAGACTTTCACTGTACATAGAGTGCAAGTGTTATGATCATTTGATACACAGAACCCAAGTCAAGGCTGTGATGATTCTAACTGTGCATATTAACGTGTGACAACTCGGAAACAGCATAATGACCATGTCGACGTGGACCAACACTGATAGATTGCTTGCTGCACATGGGGAGCACTAGACATTTGATTCAACGAGAAGTTTCCTCCAACATACTGAGTAATTGGTTGCTCACCGCCGCGCTCGGCCATCTGGGCGTCGATTCCTACCTTCGGCTTATCGATGCTCCTCATCAATCTGACCCATGGTAGTCGTAGCCATGCAGCCGAGCCGGCCTGAAGCACGGCATAAACCAGAAAGAGAATATGAAGCATAAGTATCTACTGGGAAATTATAATGAAGTTCTATTCATACCCATTACTAATACTAGTACTAGACAGCCTCATGCATAACACGTTTCTCCCCCTGCGCGGAGGGTTTCTTCGTAGGTACTATGTCGAGCCTCAATTACTCAAGCCGCTTGTGGCGCGCTCTTCAGATCCATCCCCACTCGAATGCATGCTTTGAAGCTGGAGAACCTCTGGACTCAAACTCACATGTGTCCCAAACGTCCTTACATTCTCTTTTGCACAGTTTTCCGGAATAAGGCACCTCTCCTGTCTCAAAGTACTCCTGGATGATGTCCCATGTGCAGCGGCTGGCCTCCGCGATGGCACAATGACCGACACTGTCCTGTTCCAGGACAACTGAGCCAGGGTAAGACTCGGACATTCGGTAAGCATTTCGCAAAGGCGTGACAGGATCGAGGCGGCTAGACAGGAAGAGAATGGGCGCTGCTGGTCCGCCCTGAACTCCCATGTCTGCAGGTGAGCCAGTCGCACTGGCCAGTGTGGGTGGCGCAGGACTTGTGAAGGGGCCAGTAAAACGTTCACTGGGTCGGACGGTCCATCCACTGCAGCCAAATTTTATCGAGCTCCAAAAAGCGCCGAGTGTTGGGCTCTGTGCCTTGAGTCCTTGAATATATCCCTCAAGAGCTCCAATACTCATGTCCTGGGTACCACTGTCAAAACCGTCGGCACACAAAATGGCGACTGCTGCGTCCTTGGCAGTATGCTTCATTGCAGTTGAACTGTTCCCTGATAATTTACACGCTTCGTTGAACGAGGGGATCTGAGAATGCAGTGCAGTTCCTAGGAGACCTGAATAATTGCCTTGGAGCGCGGAAGACAGAGTCTCTGCGAGTTGTGGCCAGAAATGTCTGTCATAAAGCGGTCTGTGGAAGGCTTCTACCACTTCATGACCTGTGACGACATAAGTGTCCTTGCCAAGAACGATATGTGCAGGCTTCTCATCTAGGTCTTTGGCAAGCTGGTCCACTCGCGATTTGAGATCAGTCCAGGAATCCTCACTCCTGAAAACCAAAGCGCATCTCTCTGGGCCAGTTGCCACACAGGATTGGTAGAAGAATCGGACCAGGTCCTCTGTGTCTTGCAAGTTCTTTGACCATCCCTACCAGGTAACGTCCAGTCAGCCATAGGCCTGTGCTATGATTGTCGACCGCGAGGTAGTGGATTGGGAGTTGCATGGGAATACTTACGTTTGCCATATAATCATCCGCGTCTACCACGCCATCGAGGATCATGCGGCCGACACGATCTGGAAACATGGACGCGAATGTCTGGCCTGATACAGAATTAGCGGGCTGTGATTCGTTTCCTAAAGGGTGCGGCTTACCTAGAACTGTTCCATAACTGAAACCCCAGTAATTGATTCGAGGATTGTCCGCTGAGGTCATGCTGCTGTCTCGCATGCGCAGCGGCTGTTGACCATCGCTGCTCTCTACATGGGATGAAACGAGTGTCGGCGCATCCGCGTGCATGTCGTCGGACTTTGCAAGCATGTCCACCATGTGTACCATGTCACGGACGACACTTGGTGTAGTGAGATATGGGAGGATCGAGGCGGGATCCTGGGTTGCGCTGTCATTGCATAGGCGCCCGAGACCTTGTGCTATGGCATACTGCCGACGAAGTGCATTGCTGCTTGAGTCAAGAGGACCAATTGCAGACCTCTGAAGTTCGGATGCAAGTCGTGCAGTGTAGTCGCCTCGGAAGCAGTCGACGTTTGGCGTGGTGAACTGTACACCTCTGGGATCCCAACTGATGATTTCATGTAACTTGTTGCCCCCTGACGCTATATCCTGCAATTCGTGAGCTCTGTCAAGCATGAACTCGACACCGCTGCCTCCTGGGCCTCCAGGGTTGGTGAAGATGGTACCCTTGAAATCGGGGTCTGTGTTATTGACACCAGCTGGCAGTTTGATGATGGCCAAGGCGACCGTGCCTGGGTTGGTCTCACTAGATGAAGAAAATTCAGCGATTGCTGCATTCGGGTCATCGTGGAGTTGTCAACGAGAGGACAAAACATGGTGTTGGACACTTACTCTAGCCAGTCCAGAGGAACAAGGAGCCGAGCGCAGCGGAAAGATTCGCCTTCGGTATGATTGTAACAGTCATGGAAGTCCAGACCTCTCGAGGGTTCAATGTCTCCCCAGTTGAAGTCTCCAGGCTCATGGGCGGCAGCCGCTGAGAGGGCCCCAAGACGAACGAGACCGGAGAACCGCATATCGCCCAGTGCACAAAGGTCAATACTGGTGTGAGGTGAGCTACAGAGAAGTCAGAACGCGATGACTGAGAGGCCAAGGTGTGAATGTAAGATATGATTGAAATTGGATCGGCAACAAGCAAGGTATTATCCGTGTGGGGTAAGTATAGTACCTGAAGATGATAGGAGGCTGTGACAGGGATGACAACATACGTGTAGCGATCAAACAGTGTTCCGATAAGAGACAGCAGAGCTGATTAGAGAGCACAAGTAAATGATACAGCCAAAGAAGCAAGATGGGTGGCGGATATGTGTTGATGCTGGTGCTCCAAACAGGTGGTGTAAGTGCGTGGGCTGGTGTTGACGGGAGAGAAAAATGGAAGAGAGTTGAGAATGTCGAGCTGCAGTGGGAGGTCTGAAGTAGGTATTGCTTAGTGGGCCGAGCCTAATGAAGTTCGCACTTTCTGTATCAAGATAATTTTCTGGCTTGCAGGCAAGTACGAGACGTTCTCGGGGTCGATATGCCATAGCGCTTGCTACTTGAGGCTATTATCGGCCAGCACCTTCCGTACTTTTTCCCCGTGACGACACTTCTCGACTCTTGCGGGGCATCATCTCCGCCTGGCACTTTCTCTCGACCATTGCTTGCACCTGTATCCTTCTTTCAGAAGAACATTCCAAGGTAGGAGGAACTCGAGCAAGCTGTCAAACCTACGATTGCTGATACTATGCTAAAAAGTGACACATGGATACGGACACTTGGGGTAGGCGCCTCACGCCATTGGCTCATGCCATGTCAACCATGGCAGCTGGACAGTTCCAACAATACCTCCATGCGCCTCGATACGACTTCTTTAAAATGTATCACTACGTAATTCGAAATTTCTCTGAGCAGGTACAAGTGTTGACGCTTAATGATTGTACCTCCTCGTATGCCACAAGCCCGGTCATGTTTCTTGCCCCTGCAACTGTCCCCTTGATTGACTCGACCACTCAATCGTTGGGCGGAAAGGATGGGTCACCCAAATTATTGTAGTAGTAGAAGCTGGAATCTGGCAATTCATTAGGTTATGCCAAAATGCATTTGGCAATAAAATCATTGAGCCACCTGAGTAGTTGTGTATTTTCGGGTATTGTAAGCAGGTGTCAGCTCCAGAAGAGAATAATGCCTCTACTCGAAATGATCCAGTACGAGATGTTCAGAATAAGACATCCGTTCCAATTCTTACCTATGCTATTTCTCTTCTTCTCAGGCTCTCTCCTTGCTTGTCTTAGAAGTTTCTGCGAAGAAGCAGCACTGGCTCTGTCAACTGTAAACGAGCCATGTTTAAGTCCACTATGTTTTTCACAAGTCGCACTGGGCTCCACAGCCTCCAGAGCAGGATCAAGTCGACAAATAACACTTCGACTAACTCCTAGACACCAATAACAATTCAGTGAGCCTCTGTGACAACGTATTGGTTTTCATTGTTCGATAAATTGATTTTGTCCAAATTATTGATGTCTAAGTTAAGAATAAGAGGGCCAAGTTTCTGCGTCGTTAAACACCACTCTTTAGTCCTGTATGACTTGTGAAGATTCGTCGTGACCAGAGATCAAAGTCAAATATACATGTTGCAAGCAAGCTTGCCATGCTGGGTGCCTTGTCCAAATTCCAGATCAGTTGACAGGACTATGATACCAATGGCCTGATAAGTGCCACATGGGAAAACCATCTACTGCAGCAGCGCATAGCAACAGTACCTGCTGATTCAAAACGAGATACGGCCCTTCAAGACTTCTCCGCTTTAATAATGGGAGACTGGCAATTGTAAATCAGAGATAGATGCCTATCCAATTGGTAAATAAAAAAAAGCGTTGCCATCTGCCTGTACACAGAAGCAAAACCTCTTTGGGATTTCAACCCTAGACCACCACAACCCAAACCAGAGGCAAGTTAACCCTCAACAACTCCGTCAAGATGAGAGTCTTTTGCTTTGGTGTTACCATCCAAGCCTCCATTCCCCAGTGCCCTGGAGGATGGGAGGAGACTGCAGAACTCTTGGCCCAAAACCTTCGCTTCCGAGGCGTTGACAACGACATCGCCTCTCACCGAGGCGAGATGCCTAACAAACGTACAACCACCGATTATTCCTATTGGGAGATCTCCAAGGAGACTGAGATCAATAAAGACATGACCAAAGGTAAATAATTCTCGCTTCATCTTCCTACTTCGTATCACCTACCCCTGCTTTATTCCTCCCCTTGCATTCAAAACCCCAGTATCGATATGATTCTGACCAATATTTGCAGTGGGAGTTCAGCTCAAGAGCCGTGTCTTCAAGTTCTCTGAACGAACTCGCTGGGCCAAAGGTATCACCTTCGTCTGGGATGTCCTCAATGGCATGAAGGCCACCGTCAACCCCTCGTGCGCTACCCAGGTCTACATCTCGTACCGCACTTCCTCCAATGAGAGCCCCCCTTGAGCCTTTCCGCAACCTTGTCCTCGCCTGTCTCTTCTTTGAGGGTGCTATTGACCAGATTGTTCCGGCCCATCGCCTCGCCAACCTCGGCTCCAACCGGCAGAACCGCAAGCTGGGTGACAAGACCATGCGTAAGATCTTCGGCATGCTTCTCCCCATCCTGCCGTATGCCTCGCAGGGCGAAAAGATGGAGGGAGAGGAGTCTGGTTCCGAGGTGGATGACAAGGCTGAGCCAACCAAGCTGCCCCCTCAGCTCGCTCAGCTCCTCTGTCCTCACGCCGATCCCAATCCGGCGCGCTCGTCTGACGGCACCGACAAGGGCTACAAGATCACCGTCAGCGACCGCACTATCAAATTCTGCCAGTTTCCCGGTGGAAAGGACGCTCAGGAGACGCTGGACTGGGTTCCCTTCGCTTGTGCCCTCGCGCAGATGGCTGGAGATCCCGGTTTTGATCAGGGACAAATCCTGTATCTCGGCCAGAACACTGGCAACCTTGGTACTTTGATGAGTTTCGTGGAGAATCCCGTCAAGGCTTCGGGCGATTTGGATGCTTTCTGAGGCCGACTGATGCGATACAAGGCTCGTAACTGGGTTCCGAAGCGAACTATTGCGGAGGAACTCATGGCCATGGCTAAGGCCAGCTCCGAGCCTCCCAGCATGGCTGATGACATGGAGCTATGAAAGACCTGGGAACAACGTGTCGGAAGATGGACACGGTTGATCTTAAGGCGTTTCTGGCCGGGGCGTTTCTAGAGGCTTAATGTTCACGCATACATCTTCGGGAAGTTTCACCAAATGGGATAAGGCATGCTCAAGGGATGTAGACCCGATGAAATAAAGTAGGCACGCAAAGTCTCGCAAGTGCCTACTATACTGATTCTGAAAACTTCTCTGCCTTTTCTCTGCATAATATGGCCTTGCTGTCCGTGGTTCATGTTGGGAGTGTCAGCGATCTCGGCCCTGCTTCGTTGTTTCTTGATATATCTACCACTTCATCGATACCTCTTCCCATTCGAATAAGCAATCGCAGTGACCACACTAAGTTGGCAGATTTAGTTTGCTCTATCTTCAATGTGTCGGTTTTAACCCCCCATCTCGGTTAATTCCCACATCTGTCAACAAACCTAGCGATCATCGGCGTTGAGGTCATTTGCTGCGACTCGAAAACTACGCCAAAGGAACGCGCAGGCTGAGAAAGACACAGCTAACCGTATCAATTGCGAGACATGGATTGAAACTCTGACTGGCATCAGTTCTGGATTCCAATAGCTCAGGGTACCCCTCAGGCCTCCCAAGGGCTGCATGTACTGTCTGTCGTCCCGTTACTATGCTTGAACTGCATTCACAAGATACGAGTATCGGTTGGTATGACACGAATGCCCCGACAAGTCCTCTTACCAGGCTATAGACATACATGCATCTCCATAGAAAGACCCCAAACTTTGTCAACCAAGGAAAAGAATATCATCGACACAAGAAGCGTGCTGACAACGAGAACAAAGACCATGATTCTAATGAGATGATGGTCCTGAATAGTGCACATCGAATATTATATCAACAAGTTATTTAATGGTTGAAGCGGTGAAACCCTCGACGAACTGAAAGACCCCGGGTATACAGATCATACAAGAGAAACCCAAAATCAACATCGAAAATGCTTCCAACTGTGTCTGGGACTCCGCCAGGAAGAACCCCCATTGAAGGTTATGGCTACCAAAACAGCGCCATTGCTTCCTCGTTCGACTTGTCAGTTTGCTCCCGTGTCACGTCTTAGGACGTCTCCAAGGAAAGTAATGCATATGACGGAATCTTGGACTCGTTCCACGGCAGCTCTGTCTCTTCAATTCGCACCCACAGCCAAAGGACACGCTATCCACAACACTTCCCCTGAAGAAGTCCTCGTCACGCCGTCATATCTCTAGCATCCACCATATATCCTCTCGGATAGTGGGAGCAACACCGCTGACGACGACGATTCCAAAGCAACGACCGAGACCTGGTCACAGTCTCCCACATCCCTGAGTCCATTCGCCAATGATCGAGAGTGCCAAGTCTGGCTGCCACGCATAATAAGGTCGATTCCAGGTCAGGTTCAACGGGATAAGGACCGATTCACCTCATCGTGAAAAATGATATCTCTCACCGCATCAAGCAAAAACTACGGGCCCAAAGACAATAGATCCGGAGAAGAAAAGAGCATGGGCCACGTGGCTCTGTGACGCTGGCCGCGCCTGTAGTCATGCATGATGTCGAAGGAGGGAAATTCCGCGAGCTCCCTCTCCGGATGCCACCCGGTGACGGCGACCAGGGTATCTACATCCCATAACTTTGTAAAAGGATCAACACGGAAGTCCACCTTACCTGCCAAGTTACCTATCCACAAGCACGCAAGTGCCGGAATCACTCCGAGCAGAGGTACTTAAAGTAATTCGCCTCTAAGTTCTGGGTGCCGGTAAGTGTCAAGCCACGCGATCACGACATCCCAAGCCCATCACGTCAGTCCGCTATTTACATAGCTGGTATAGTTATCAAGGATACCTACATGCCACTTACCTACCCAGCGTACGTCCAGCATCCTTCCCTCCCCCCCGCCAACTCCCATCTGCTCCCGAGGCAGCGGGAACGCAGATCCGCTCTCGTTACCCGGAATAGACCACCTACATAGGCCCCTGACCTACGGCAAGTGGCGGTGCGTCCAGGCAAGGCGTCATTCCCAGCTCGCCTGTCGCGAGGCTATTGAATTATGCCTTGCATTTGCATTGTGCTAGCTATGGATCTGCCTACCCACTCACCTACCTATCTGCACAAGTACCTACATACATACGTACACGAAACCGAGTCCCTGGGGAAAGCCCCCTTCGTCCCCGTTCATGCGGGTATCCCGCCCCAATTCGGGGTGTCCTGCCCGGCGCGGAGGCCGGCGTGGTCCAGTCAACGAACGATTTCTGGGGATTACTACAACAACAGGCAACAAGCGCCAACGCCCAGACACCAGAGAACACAAGCCTTGACATTGTGCCAGGTGGGTAGAAACAAATGGTAAATGGGGACATAATGCCCCCGGCTCGCATGGATGTCGCCGGGTATTGCTTTTCTTTCTGGGAAACGCGCGTTACCCAGAAGGTGGGAAGCTGGAGGAGGAGGAAGGGGAGGACCTAGAGCGCGCAACACGCGCATGTAATATGTGTATCTATATCTACTATCACCACTGAGGGTATCTTGTCCAAGATAAGATAGTACTTTTTATGAAACAGCATGTGATGCGTGCGACCTAAGACGAGCCGTGAGGCTGTTCACGTATGCTGTCTCCACCAAATAGATGCTACCTCTGCCGTCAACATGTGCAACGACGTATTGCGAGGGAGATAGGACTGAATTGATATGACTCCGCCTCTAAAGTATGATTTCACAATCCTGTACTCGAATGTAGAGCCTCAACGTTCGCATGGACTTGCGGTGGTGAGCAATCAAAGTACGAAGGCGCAAGAGACTGTACAATTCTAAGAGGTACAGATGTCCTAGGAGACCTAGGATGCAACAATAGTGAACGTTACAGCAGATCGCTGGGACTGTCTGCAAAGGGGGAAGGATTTGATATCGCTTTCTGCGTCTAAGCTCAAACATCTTGAACGAGGTATGCCTCACTTAGATATATACTCTGGTCTGACTTCATGAAGGAGCAAAGAGACTTGGGGTTATTGCCCACGTCAGTACCTGGGTATCGATAGGCGCCTCCAATCTTTGACCATTGAAGGTCCGAAATAGAGACCGATGAAGCTCCCATTAGAGTCCTATCACGTCCGGGACATTTATCACGTCCAGGGTGGCCATGGTGGTATGGGTCCACGACCATGTCGCCGGTTTGTGGGGATGGCGGTAACCCGGTGCATCGGCCGAATCTCTGTTTCGGGCTGTACCTACCCGTCCAGCATGACTGGCTCGTCCGTACCAGTGGGGATACAGGAGAATCAAATCGCAATCGTATACGTTTAATCGATGAGGCTGGAGTATGCATATGTCACCGGCTCGTAGTCGTGAGCTATGGATTGCGAACCATAAGGGGTATATGTGCTCATAGTAGATAAAAGACGAACGTCGTCCTGAAGCCGTTGCAAGAGCTCTGGTTGCTTTCTAAACGGGCCGGGACCTGGAATCCCACCGGCATTGCGAGTTCTGAGACACTTCACAAGCTCGACCTGCTACTTGGCTGTGGAGGATTTGGAGCGGGAGCCAAATCCAACGTGCCTGTGCGAGGGGAGCTCGAACGGCATTTTCCGTACCCAAGAGGTGTATGTAGTCAGTAATCAACCCCTTGTTGGCCCCGGTCGCGTAACCCTGAACTGGCGTTAGAAGGACCCCAAGACAGGTGACAGTCACAGATTCGAACGAAGATGGCCAAAGCATGATTGCTCCCAGGCTGGATGTGGTAGTTCGATAGGAGATCTTCTGTAGCTGTAACCGGATTTGATTGAACTGGAGACGATAAGAGTTGATCGAACCCTCCTTTGGCCAGCCAGATCGGGTCAAGTCTCGGCAATAAGGCCAAAAATCTGGACAACTACCGGGGAAGCGCGCCACTACATACCAGAGATCACAAGAGTCTGGTAACTCTACTATGTATATAGGAGGGTAACGGGACCTAAGAAACGGTAGAAGGGACGCACATGGACGGCGAATGTGTCAGTGGGTGGCTGGACGGTAGGTAGTATGCAGCTCGCTACTGAAGACCAAAGAGTGCAATGATCTTCAATCCAACTTATAAATGTAGGATTCAACTTTGAAAGCGGATTTACGTAGCTGGCGTGACCTTTTGATGAGCTTCAAATCCGAAATCAAAGCCCTCACCGTCGATTTGGGGGTGGGAGGAAAAGACGTTACGGCGACCGACGCCACAGTCGAACATTGGGGACGATCAGGGACACGGAAATGGTGTATTGGACGTGGCCCTGAGCGGTTGAAAACCTTTGCCAAGAGCGGTTTGATGTTCAAGCTGCATTGTTGGATAGGCTGTAGGCTCGAACATGCATGAAGAAACTGGACCAGTCACCGTTAGAAAAGCAAAAGCATATTTGAGAAGTTGAGCTAAGTTGAGCTTCTGTGAGGTAGTTTAGACACATGCTGGCCTGCCTGCTTACCTACATACTACAACATCTACAGTGCACATTTTGGTGGGCAGTAGCTGCAAGCAAGGGACGTCAAGGGGGCAGCAGCAGCTGAAGGCCCCGAAGGTGCCTTCAGTGGCGTCGCATTCCGCCAGTCCGCGCGTAGCCTCCCACCAGATCAAGAAGGTAGGTGAACTGTAGAACCCTGCGAAATATGTAGGGACGAAGCTGACTGACATTGAAGCATGCGAATGTGAGCCCAGAGAGGCAGGACGCGAGGATCATGATCAGTCAAAGTGGAAGATGCATGCTAAGGTAAGTATGTAGTACCTACATAGATCATCCCATGCCTACCTACAGCACAGGCTACAGACATACATGTGCGAAGAAAGAAGCGAGCAGGCCCATTCCGAGTGCTGGTTCGTAGACTAGGTAAAACAAAAGCATAAGAGATCGGATTATGACTATCGAGAGAGTGCTTGATCCGGAAGGTCGAGAGAATGCATGGAGGGGGTTGGTCGACTTGGCTTTTAGGTTGTGGACTCGACGGAAATAACTTGCCATGAAATTGCACACCCAGGCCGACGACGGCTGCAATGGCAGTTGTACAGAGTCGCAGACAGAGACACTCCGACAGACACTCAGACCGACTGTTACTTCGGACTCCAGTAGCAGTGGTACTGTAGCAATAATAAGTGTACCTAAGGTTAGGTAGGTAATAGGGCTCTAGGCTAAGAAGTAAGCGTGTACTACCTCTACATAGTACCTACCTTAAGTACGATGCCATGTTCGGCTTATTGAGAATGATTAATGTATGTACATTCGGCACACTTGGGAATGCGACTGAGGGTCGGCCCCCTGCTCAGAGGCCTGCTCAGAGGCCTGCTCAGAGCCCTGTTTGTGGTTTGTGCTATCAGCTAGAGGTGCGAAACCCCGTCGTTCGTCCCGACTCATCAGCATGTTTCATGTCCAGACGATTGGACGCGCCTCGTTCTACACCTAACGAATCCATCCTAGCAGCACAGTTCGCATGCGCGATAAATTGCATGCAGGCTGCGATATATCAGATTGCATTCCATAGACTTATATCGATGACTGGATCATCTATAATTGTGTGAACATGGGCTCGTCTTTGCAAACCCCGAAGGAGAAGGACCATGAAGTGATCATCTTGCCCGCGAACCACTCTTTCGACAATGACTGACACACCTAGCCGGTTTGCCTGGTTGCAGTGGTTGCCTTGCACGCTTGGGTTTCAAGGTTATCTACAGTAGGTACATACATACATTGTCCACAACCGCCGATCTCACGCCAGAAGTTTTCTAGAAGCCGTAATCAGCAAACTTTTCGGGGCTTTTTGGCATTCATCGCAGATCATCTCCAGGAACCAGACAGCCAGGCGTGCACGTGTGCAGCCCTTCTCCGCACGGCTTCCGTCATTCGATGGCGACAACACCAAGAAGCTTGTTTTAGCCCATCATCCAGGGGCGAAAAATTGCATCACTCGTGCATCTACCGCGGGCGGCACCAGACGATCAGCCCTTTCAGCAGCATCCTTCTCGCGCGCTACGACGGTCTGGATCCGCTCAAGATGCATACGCGTCTTTGTTGTGTCGACAGGTCGTCGGCGATGGAAAAACACGTTGCGTTCATATCCAAAGCGGACAGCTGGAGGACGGCGCCATCAAATTTATTAATCCATTGTCAATCTACCGTCAGCTGGGACGGTGTTATTACACTACTACCACACTGGACTGGGCAGAAGATAGAGTTCCGGAGTCGCCGCGGACATTGTGGGTTGCCGGTTCCAAGTGGTGAGGCCGACGATGGAGAAACGGCGTGAACGGCTGCCGTCGCCAGACAAGCTTGCAAACGCAGCGCAGCGAGCGCAGGCGGCCGGAAGCAGGGACCCGTTTAGTAACGGATGTGTGTGGATCGCGACAGTCGCTGGCGGATTTGGTGTTCCCAATAGCCTCGGACAGGGCGTTTGCTTGTTGGCTCACGGCTGACTGTGGACTTTAATGTGGGCTTGGGTGACAGGATCATCCCCTCCAACCCCAAAATTCACAGAGCGCAAGAAATTAATAAGAGATTCGGGAGCCCACGCTTACCCACTTTTCCCGCTGTATTCCGCGATGGTTCTCTGCACCTTCCATCGGTCTTCTCGAAGGGTTCGCCGCGCCTTCCACAGACATTCCATACGTCCCACGCCGGCTAGATGCTGATACCAGCATCAGTCTAGTGGCCTAGCGCGCGCTCAGCAGGCACGGCTGGGCCCTGCAAGCCCTGCACGCCCTGGTGCAGGCCTATCGAGCCAGTCGTCTTGAGAACTTGCCGTGTGCTCGAAGCCCTTGGGATGTACAGTTTAGTACCTTTTCAGGCCAGCTCTGAAGTTGGCAGCCTCTGCTCACAGTACAATCTTTGCTTACAATGCATCAGGTAGGTATTCGTGCGCCCTTACCATTCGCCCTCAGTGCCCCTTCTAGTGTCATTAGAAGTCAGCAGCACTGAGTCGGTGCGATCTTCACTCCTTGCTTTCTTGTTAGTCACCTCCGTTCCTCGCTTCCCTTCCCTTGATGGCGCTCTAATTGTAGATGACTCAAAGTACCTAATTCTAGGTATTCTTGGCATGTTTGGCGATGCAATCCATCTCACCTGTATCTGATAGCTACCTGGATCTAGAGTATGCATCGCATCATGCCTCAAAATCACCGGGCGCTGACAGCGACGAGATGATATCTTCTGCCTCTCCTACGAAGCTCAATCTGCGCCTAGAACTGTATTTATACTCGGTGTTTCAAATATGTACAAGCCTAGATGGCCACCGACCTCTTATGAACCTGTAGTGGTCTCCATGTCAGCCGCACAAATCACCCGCAGCAACAGCACAGAAGCACATCGTCTTAATCGTCTAACATCCGTTCGTAAAGGGTTGTCCCCTGCCCATCCTTGGCCCGAAGTTGCGTGTGCTTGGTGCTATCGCTGGGCCCCCTAGACACATCGTGGCAGTATGTACCTACCGATACGTACCGTACCAAGGCAGTCAGGCACGCACCAAGTTGCCAGGGTGGCAGGGGACCCTCCATTGTGTGCTTCGTCGGGAAGGTATTTAGCTCGTACCCTGTAAAGTCGTTACGTACAACCGCAGAGCAGACCGATTTGAGCAGTCACCGTATCTCGCCCTGACAGCTGTGATAACAATTGTGTACATATCTTCTGTCTCCTAACAAGAGCTGGGGGCCAGATAGGTACCTAGGCAATAATATCTTTCAGGACAAGGGCATCGGTATCTACATCCATACGTACATCTTGGATGACTTATCTACAAGGGTAGACACCATTGTTGTCACTTGGCTTACAGTCTCATTGCTCGGTCTTTTGCTTCTCCCCGTGGCCTCAGATCAAACTTTACCTAAAATATTTGCAAATAGTCGGGGTTCATGGAAAATTAGGTGACAAACCTGAGCAGTACGATAGCACACACAGGCACCAAGACTGAGACATACGGACACGCGAGCGAGAAAAAAAAAAATCGCACTTCACGTTTTAGGGCAGCCTGCCTAGTTTAAGTATATGTAGGATGTACATACTGAGTAATTTCTGTTCGCCTACTTACCTATCTTAGGTGGCTAAGTCGCCCATCAATCACACGATGGACCCAATGCCTTCCAGCCTGCCCGGCGCTCTTGGACGACTTCGTTACCACGCCGATAGGACTGAGTAAGGTACCCCTAAGAGACTTCGAGTATAGTGGAAGGCGCTTGTACTACCTACCCATGTTTCCCCTTGCCTAGTACCTACCTCTACCTACCACCTACCGCAAGGACCTAAGCCTTTTCCACTGGTCGGCCGTCGCAGGCTCTGAAATAATCTGAGCGAAGGAGAGAAAGAGGAGACAGAGCTATCTACCCAGAGAGACACACTCGCATTCTTCCCTCCACGCCTCCACATACGTCCCTTTCGTGCCCCTTCTTTCCATGGGCCTTTCATCTCTGACAAATCTTTGGTCGTGGAAACTAGAAAGAGAGAGTGCGCATTTGTGAGTGTGTGAGGAGACACCCTCTAGTTGGCGTTGACAGACAATTGGCCATCAGGTGGCTTGGCTGGCTTCTTGACTGCTCTGGAACAGGGACTCGACCTTGGACCTGCCAACCTACCTAAGGTACTTGATCTTCAGCCTGCCTCTGTCCCACCCAGCGCCGCTCAGCACAGCACAGCTAGCTGCCTTTACATCCATCCATTCATTGTATTGCCGTGCTGCGACACTCCCGAATCTCTCCCTCCCTCCTGTTCAACTCTACCTTTTCTCTACCAAATTATCCACCACCACCACAACCACCACAACCACCACCATCGTCACCACCCGCAAGCTCCCAACGCTGCATTCTCCTCGACTTCAATCTCAGTGCACGAATTGACAGTGGTCCCATTCATTTGTACTCACCCTTGCAGCCACTCAGCGCCGACTCTCCCTAGATTATATTCCGATCCTCGTCCCGCGCATCGAGATTGATTGGCAATACACCAACTCCCTCCGTCATCCTCCAATCGCCTCACGACAGGCCGCATACAGCCACTATAAGCACCCGCCGGCAAGCCTCGAATCCCCTCGACACCAACCGCGCTCCAGTGTAACCTCCCTGCTCTCGTCCCAGCCGACTCGGTAACATCACATACGCCATTTCAACCTACGTCGCCTGCTGCTCCATGCTCCTTACTTTTTATATATCTGCTTCGAGTCAATCCTACGAGCTGCGCAATCAATAGCCAGGCGCTTCCGTTTTATCACATGCGCTTTCACTTCTTCTGGATGGTTGACTTTTTAGCTCCTGTCCCGTTCGTCGTGGCCAGCCTGTCGAGGCACCACTAGACTCTCGAGTGTCACATTGCGGGTCGACGAATCCGTTACGAGTCGCACACGGCCACCACCAGGACGGCTGGAATTGTTGTTAGCTGAGACACATTTTTACGCATCAATTGCTTTTTTGATCTATATACCCTTACAGGCCACGGTATTGCTCACTACAAATAGCGATCACAATACCAAGTTTTTTAATTGGGTGGAAGTGCTCCAGTCGCGGGACTGGAAGCTGTAGCCTCTCACCATGGATAGCGCAACATGTAATGTCATTTACGTGGATCGGGGCGTACTTCGAGACCGCGTGCTGGGATCGGAGACCCCCGAAATAGAAGAGACGGGCGAGCTACGAGATAACTTGGAACTTCTCATACATGCCTTTGGCGACGGTATGTTATGGTGCGCTGTGCATAATTCTCGCCCTTGCTAACGTCAAATGTAGTCCACGTGTGTTCCAATGGCGTCGATTGTATAGCTAAACTACTCCACCTCCACAATACCTCAATGGTCGAATTGAAACCGACGCTTGTACTTGTAGATACGCCGCATGACGAACAGATTTTGGGGTCGACCACTCCCTCTCGCGACCATTCTCCATGCTCAAGGGCTTCCGCCGACGCTGACACGCAAAGTACGGCTCCGGGCGAATTGTACGGAATCAAGCTGTTGGAGTCAATCGTTTATGAGACTCAACTCAGGAGCCTTTCCAAGCTGGTCGTGCCCATTCCCGTCGTGAGCTTTCCGTTGCTACAAAGTCCACCGACCAGCGATGGTACGAGTGAGGAGCCCTCGCAACCCGCATATGCCGATTACCTCTCAGAACCTTTGGATCCAACAGGCAAATCATTAACAAGCCGGGCTCTTTTGAGAAAATGTTTGGATTCCGGTGCTGAGGATGTACTAGCCAGTCCACTGCACATGAAAACGCTTACCACCCTGGAAGTTCACGCCTATCGAGCGCACAAAGAAGCTGCTAAAGAGCAGCAGGCAGTGCTCGAATTCCGTAGGGGCCGGAAACGTTCTTGGGTCGGAGTTCACGAAGAGAAGCCGTTCGCGTACTTGCGAGAGGCCATGGTTTCGGGTCTGATGAGTGGCATTTGCCGAACTGGCGAGGAAGACGAGGACCATCGCATTGCCAGTGTGAGAGTCAATGTTTCGTCAAAGCGTCGTGGCGAGATCAGTGAAGCCATAGGCAGGTGGCACTTCTGCGCCCATGATTTCTGCGACGACGATCTTCTTGTGGCCGCAACTCTGATGTTCAAGCATGCTTTGTCAGTGCCTGAGCTGGAAAAATGGCGGATACCAACAGGTGAGCCGTCAGATTGCATGGATCAAGATTTCATGTATATTCCCGCTGATCTTGGCTGACTCGGATGACAGATCAACTCACGACTTTCCTCGTGGCATGCCGCTCAGCATACAACACTTTTGTACCCTATCACAATTTCCGCCATGCCGTGGACGTCCTGCAGGCTACATTCGACTTCTTGGTTCACATTGGTTCGCTCCCGCCATACCCGTCGAGTATGAGTCCTCATGTAGCTTTGGAGTCGACATCACCGCTCGCTGCCCTGCTTGGGCCGTTCGAAGCACTGACACTGCTCATCAGCGCCATTGGTCATGATGTAGGCCATCCCGGCGTAAACAACGGTTTTCTCGTAGTCCTAAACGCTCCCCTCGCTCAGCTATACAACGATCGCTCAGTACTGGAGTCCTTTCACTGTGCCGCATATTCCCAAATTCTACGAAGACACTGGCCAAGGGTCTTTGAAGACACCAAAATGCGAACGCTGATGATCAGCTCTATCTTAGCGACGGATATGGGTCTTCATTTTAACTATATGAACAACCTTGGCGACTTACAGGAGAGACTGCGAGCTCACAACTCAACCATTGACTGGAACGATCGTACTGTGGGAGAGCAAAAGACCCTAGCATGTTCTCTGCTGATCAAGTGTGCAGACATCAGCAACGTGGTAAGTTGAAACCTTCTCCGTGGTATAATCGATCCGCAACCGCTTATCATGGAACTAGGCCCGGAGATACGATGCTGCCCTCCAATGGATGACTATTTTATGCGATGAGTTCTCTAGGCAGGCTACAATGGAAAACGAGATAGGCATACCATCCTCACTTATCTCCAAACCGAAGAAAGACTTCATGTCTTTGGCCAGAGCTCAACTTGGGTTTATGAATATGTTCGCCATCCCACTTTTCGAAGGCGTCGCTGATATTCTGCCTGCTATGCAATACACTGTTCATGAGCTGGAGAAGAACAAGCGTCACTTTGATAAGTCTCTGGAAGATATTTCCAGCATGGAGGAAGATATGAAGAAGCTGTTCACCCAAGAAGCATTATCACCCGACACGATGAAGTTGGCCGAGAGTCTCACGGAGGATAATGAGCGATCGTCCTCAACGGACACAGCCAAGATTGCACTGATACCGGAGAACCACGCGGAATGGAAGAAAGCCGGTTCCTCCCCCCCTGACCAACCAAATCAGACCCCTAACATACCAGGGCAGTACAAAGAAATGAATGGCGCAACAACCATCGATTTCGACAGCGTTGCCGAGTTTGCTGCGAGCGATCCCTTTAATATCAATGACCACGAGAATAGAGTCATCGGGCACAACGGGAAGCAACGCTGTAGCGAGACCACCGAAGGGAGCAGCTCGGTCCCAGGTTCCGGGGATTGGCATTCTCAGGCGACCAGTGCTACTACCGGCAAGATGCCACTCTCTCCAAGCACGCAAGGGACCAGTATAGTAAGCCAGGAATCATTGGAGCGTCCGTCGAGCGGCCCCATGACGACCGTTACGGCACCTGACTCGTCCAGCACCAGCACACCGATAGCTGGTAATGAGTCGGGACAATCGACTGAAGAGGACTCTAATGGACAAACCTTACGGCCTGATGGGCAGCTTAAGAAAAAGTCGAGCCGATTTCGGATGAACGTTTCATCCCTCTTCCGACGGAACAAAGGCGCGAGCTCACCTTCGCCAGGCTGAGAATAGCACTCATTTTGGTTTCAGCTTTACGAGATCCACTGATCTTGCCATAGCCATCATTTCATGGTCTCAGTAAGTCGAGTCGAGCTTGTAGCTTGTACATCGACGCGGCGGATAGGAGTCCGGTCGTGCTACCGCACGAAACTTCCTTATGCTAGGTGTCACGTATATATTGTATATTATCGATTCAGAAAAATAGCTCCTAGGTGCATCTGGGTTTCGACCGAGGACATATCCCTAATTCGTGGACCAATCACGGCAAGGCATTAGAAGGCCATCCAAAGACCAAGAACGACTATTGGGAAAAGCATTTTTTGCTTGTTGATGGAGTCATGCAAGGCGTTCAGGTACTTGGAGCAGCTGGGAGGCAGATTTTACAGGGAGACAGCCGTCTTGGCTGTGGTCGGCACAGGCAAGGGAAGGCGAAAGAAAGGGGACGGCGCCGGGGGAAAGGCATATCAACTGTGGAGTTCTACGCATTCCGAGAGACGGACGGAGTAGGTTGGGTGAAGGGTTTATACTACATTTCATTGGGAAGGGAAGGGCGGAGACGAGGAAAGATACCTTGAGGTGCAGACAGACAGGCCGGGCATTTAGGCGTATTAGGCACTCTCGTCGAAGAATTGGCAGAACGCATGGTTGAATATAAATACGCCGACGAAGTTTACAGTTGGTCTTAGCCAAACCAGCCGTTTTTTGAACCGTTTCGATTGTTGCGAGGCGGTTTGTCGTACCTATCCGAGTCCTACTTCTCGAAGCATGCGTTCAAGTAGGGCTTGATAGGCGGTATGATAACTAATGTTCAGAACCGGGCGCGGCTCCGGAGGACGTGTGGCAATTGCGGGTACCTTACGGCTCGATAGTCCCCAGGGTTGGGTGGACCTCGACTTTTGTTGTTATTTTGAGGTTTGGTTATCTTAAGTACCTAGGTCGGGTACCTTGGGTAGGTATGTACCTTGCATTGTACATCCCAGGGGGTATGTACATACATGGGCAAGGCAGCACGTAGGTGGGTAAGATGCAAGTATCCAGTTGTAGGTAGGGATGGACCACCTTTTACTTGGAGGGTGATTGCATAGCGTTATCCATCGGCAAGAAAGAGACAATCGGTAGAGGGAGCTAGGAGAAATAGGAGACTGATGAACACCTACTCTGAGCTGGAAGCTGGGATTTTTGAACGGGCGGATGGGTGGAAGTGAACAGGAAGGGGGCCCCCACACGGGTTTATTTGGTCTGGGCTTGGCCTGGATTGGATTGAATTGGATTGGGGGTTTATGCGGGAGGAAGAAGTCACTTGTTCTAGAAGAGGGAGGGAGGAGGAGATGGGGAGATAGGGAGATGAAGGGGAGTTTCCGGGTAATTGTTATGCGACAGTGATTTGCTTGAGAGGCAGGCTGTGATGACTTGCATACGGATATGTAGGAGTGGGGAGAAGAGTGAAATGAGATGAGTTACTCTGAAGATAAATGAAGCTTGAGGTTTTGGAAGTTGTTGCA
Source organism: Xylariaceae sp. FL0016 (assembly GCA_022578815.1). Classification (NCBI taxonomy): domain Eukaryota; kingdom Fungi; phylum Ascomycota; class Sordariomycetes; order Xylariales; family Xylariaceae; species Xylariaceae sp. FL0016. The sequence goes on from MU388747.1 coordinate 469,190, forward strand.
TGTCGTTGGGTGATGAAAAGCATTCAATGTTTGTGAGATGCCTACCTAGGTAAGTAGGTAATTAGGTGCTTGATTGATCGTGCTGTAGACTCTATCACTAGCTACAATACATATAGGTGTAAACATGCCTAATGTCTACCTCTGATTTGGCCTCAAAGGTTTTCGACTGTAAGTGAGTCTTTCCGGAACCGACTCTCCTATCTTGGCGTAAACGGTTGTCCGTGGCTAGGGAAACTTTAGGTACTTGCCTCCTCCAGATTGTGGAAGCCGATGCCACGCGGTGATGAGGCGTACGGGATAGACTAAAATGGCAATGCCGAGCGACGGAAATAAGGGATCTACGAAGTACCCAAGATGGGATATGAGCTATGGTCTCAAAGAAGTGCCTGCTCTGGACTACCTACCTCATATACCTCCTGTGATTACCCATTCGCATGAACTCACATCAAATGCCGATACATAAATGCTGGATTTCTGGTCTTGGGTGGGATTGCCATCTACCAGGTTCATGACAGATGAAGTGTTGTCTACGAGTATTGATCCACTTATTGCCAGGTATTGATCTGGGGAAGGGAGGTCCAGCACCATAACCATATGTCGGTTGGAAGCTTGACGACCGAAACGGTAACGAGGCAGCTTGGCGTGCCTGCAGGTTGTGGAGGAGATATATATCGCAATTGAAAGCTTTGGGCGGGGGGAGGGGGAATTAGTAACGGTCAGCTGGCTAGCTGATGTCATTTGCGATCTGTATGTCGGTGCCTTTGTAGTTTAGGGCGGGCTCTGGATGGCCTGTTGTGTAAATTTTGAAGATGATCGTGAGGGGACGGCACGCCGATGCGATATAATGGAAGCGCGTATGAGAGAGACGGGAATCTGCGAATAGCTACGGGATTGGGTGATCGACGGAGTCACGAGGCTAGAGAAGTTATCTGTTTCACAAGAGTCTTTTGGCACAACTGGATATCTACCTACTAAGTTCCCGTTTCCATGTTTTCCGGGTCTACTACTATCGTCCGGTCAGTTTGAAATTTGATAGCCGAGCTACTTGGTGCGAATATCTCGTATTTAGCACTTCGAGAAGAAGGTACGTATACCTAGGTAAGCACCTCCCTTAAATACATTGTATCTGATGTCATTGGCCTGAAGTAAGAAAACCTAAGCGAACAAAGAAACAATAGCACGCAATCCCCACCTCCAAGCGAGAAACCACGGCAGCATGAGCACGAAAGAGACGGAGGCAGTGACACCTCGGCACACTATCCGTACAAGCCGGAGCGCATCTGGGCTGCACGCTGAGGACACGACGGAGGGCGAGCCCGGATTCGAAAGCAGGTCAGAGCTGATCTCCGAGTGAGTTTTTAATATCATCACTTACTATTAACCAAAAAGAAGAAGAAGAACAATGAAAGACATGTGTTCTCAAGGGTTCCAAATGTTGAGATGTACCTTACCTTAGGTTTCAGTTGTGTCATTGGCTGTGTTCTGGACTAGGTACATTACCAACCCTACCTGTTCAGCTATACCTATTCTCCGTCATATTCCAATCCCCAATTCAATTCCGAGAGGTCTATTCACAGTGGCTACTCGGGTCATACATACCCAGTTACATTTGCGTCTGGTGTTCTTGTCCTTTACCTGTACTTCTTTATTCTAAGGGTCCTTCTTATTACTCCATGTGTAATAAGTTATATCAGAAGACCACCATGGATTTGCGGTCTTCAGGGGTTCCCCAGCTTTTCGCTGCGAGTACCGCTAGTGGTGGGAAGTCGGCACGCAGCCACAGTGGGCGTGGGCGACGCCTCTGATTATGGGGCTGCCTGAGGTACGGGAACACAGCGCTGTTCTTGCCTGTCACAGCACCGGAGGGCGCCAGCCCAGCGTTGAAGTGAGGCCGTGGCGGTCTCTGGAGGCGGCCCGACGTGAGGGCCAAGGGAGCCCAACAACCGCTAAACCAAAAGCGATGCAAAATGGAAAGGAAATCAGAAGCCAGAAAACGACCCCGCGTCGACAACCTTGAACCCGCACCGCACCCTCCCAAGCAACCCCAGGCCCTCTCGAGAAGCTTGGAACTCGCGTCAATCAAGCTGCTCGCTAGGTTTGGGCTTGTGACCTTGGGCCTCTCTTGGCTGTCTCGACCGTCAGACTCTCAACCTCTCTAGCCTCTCTCATTACCATTCATACCTAGTGTCTTGTCTCTTCGTCCTGTCTCGTCTTGTCTCGCTTCGCCTCTCCGCCGTCGCGATTGCTTGACTGACCAAAATCCAGCCAGCTCCTTCTCTCATTCCTTTCCTCGCCCTCCAATTCGCTGCCTAGCTTTCCTGCTTTATTTCCCTATCCCACTTTCCGCTTTCTTTTGCACTGCGAGGACTCACTAGATACTCAGTCGGCTAGTCGTCTCATCAATTATGAAAGATATTCATGGTGGAGACCAGGATCACGGTGAGTGTCGACCCTCCTGCTGCCCTCCTGCTCCCCCAGAGGTGCCAGCTAGCCCTCGTCTCTCACCGTGAAACCAACCGCCTCTCTATCATTTATGCCCCCATGGCTACCGCTGATCATGCTCTTATTCCCCGAGGCACAGATAACACGCAAGATGGACATCCAGAGACACACCAACGAGGGAGGGAGCTCACTCGGAGCAACCTCGCCACTCCCTTACACATTCCCAAGAATCGCAGTACGGGCAACCTCACTGTTCTCACCGAGTACGACGAGCCCTCCGAGAACAACAGGCCGCGATTCCGCTTCTCTTTCGATGCATCTTCAGCCGCCGAGTCAGATTCGGTCACCAGGTGCGTGCACTGCTGCGACGACACTCTGCCACCACCACCTCTACCTTCATATTACTACTCACCGGCATCCCGTCATTTGATTACCGCTCCCACTACACCCTCTTCCTAGCCCATGTCACATGCAGCTCTACTCAGCCGCCAGAAACCAAACCACACGTCCAGCCCTCAGCTGTTCTAAAACAGACCTCAGCCCGCTCGTGATGACTAATACCGCGACTCTCTCTTTAGCAGGTCTTCCATAGTGACCGAACATGACCATGGGCTGGGCCTATCCGGTTTACGACGCATTCGGCAGCATCCACCTGCTCAACAGCGGAATCCTACCTTGCCTTCGACCGCTGCATCCTCGCGCAGTCCATCTCTCGGTGTCCCTCGCTCCACTTCCATGTCTATAATGATGCCCTCGGGTCACGATATTCCCCTAACTCCAGGGCCGAGCTCGCCCAACTTCACTGAGGACCTCTCTCGCTTTCCATCCGAATCTCTCCATTCCTTCTCCTTTGCCCACCAATCCGAAGAGTTCATACATAATCGTCAAAACGTGTTGAAGAGATCCATAGAGTTTATGAAAGACCGGATGGGCTGGGCCGTCTCATCCAATGCCGCCCTCGCCAGCGCCCACGCGAGAGTGACCGGTGATATTGAAACCCAGAATATGCTTGATTTACTTGCCAGAGCACAACTGGTTGGTGCTGGAAACCTCCCCCATGCTGATTCTTCTCTTGTATCTGGTCCCCTGAGCGGACCTGCCCATGTGACTGGCGAAAACGTGTTTGAAAGGCAATTTGTTCCGTTAGCTAGCAGCCCCGAATCGTACGCTGCTTCGATGATATCTCCTACCAACACTCGGGTTTCAGAGGTAGACCAAGCGACCGTATCCGTTCCGAGCGCAAGTTCGCCACAAGATGACGTGAGAAAGCCGAGTCCGAAAAATATTGAAGTGGTACAAGATCAGACGGACTCCGAAAATTCGTCGAGAACACCGACTAACGAGAGTGGAACCACGGCAAAGACTTCACCTCCTGTTACACGGCGACAGAGTCTCCGCAGAACCTTCACGGATGTCGCCGGAGCCGGAGTGCAGCAGAAGCTGATGGATGCCATGGCGCAGCCATTTCTTGCGGGCCAGACGCCAGGTTATGCTGATGCGTTGATATCACCTACTATGCCGTCCCATCCCTTTCCTACACTTACGAAACCGGGGGCTTTAGGACCTGCTGTGCATGCACACTCCTCACGATGGGTTCCTGCCGCCCAAGCCATATTCACAACCGAGTCAAAACCACCGTGGACCATCATTGCTGCCAATGATTTGGCCTGTCTCGTGTTTGGCGTCACCAAAGCTGAAGTTCGTAAAATGGGCATACTCGAGGTGGTGCAGGAAGAGAGAAGAGATTGGCTGGAAAAGCGGCTCTTGGAAGCCGACAAGGCAGAAGAAATAAGCCAACCATCTGTAAATGTATCGCCATCTCCCCCCACCTCGGTAGGCGCCTCTCTCCTTGGCGGACGTGGTGGAATCACAGCGCAATTGCTGAGCAAGCCAAATTCGAGATCACAGCCGCCGAAAGTTCGTACTCCTACTCGCCGCGCGCAAACTGTCCATAGCGGCGACACGACGCCTTCGAAAGCCAGAGGGCCAGACCATCGCAGCTCCAAGTCAAGAGGCGTTTTGCTCTGCGGCGACGTCGTACCAATACAAAAACGCAACGGCGCAACTGGATCAGCAAGTCTATGGGTAAAGGAGAAGAAAGTGGGTCTGATATGGGTTCTGGAAGAGATTCACGAAGATGTGGCCTACCTGACCCTCGACGAGGATGGAGTAGTCACGAAGATCACAGGAAGTACGCTGCTTATTTGGGGAGAGGAGAATCTACGACCTGGTAAGGACGTTGGAAAACTCATCACCAGAATTCCACGGCAGGGCATTGACCCTAGGTATGGTGCTATCGACTACGCGCAAATTGCTAAGCGCAAGTACTTCACATGCCGGAATGCGGGTCATCTAAACATACCCTCCATGGTCTCCCAGACCCGTGGTGAGATGCAGCTTCGTGTCTCCTGCTTCCCTCATATCGCGGGTATCATAGTGGTGGCCACGGACACCCTGAAAATCAAGAGTTCGAACTCAGCATTCTGTGGTGCGCTCTTTGGCTACGAGAAGCCTGAGGGTCAGTCTATCAACAATCTCGTGCCTGACTTTGATAAGATAATCGACGTCTTGACTGAACATGATGGGGTCACAATTCGAGACGGCATCGTTATTCCAGAACATAGCTTCAGAAAGGCATCAGCGCTGGTTGCCATTCACGAAGGAAGACCCGATGCAGCGCAAGCATTCTTAAACCCTACCGGTCTGCCAGCTAAACATCGTGACGGGACAGAACTAAAGATCGATGTGCAAATGAGAGTGGTGAAGAGTGAGAAACACTCTGGCCATGATTCAAGTGGCAGTGAAGATGAGTCACATGCCAGAGATGAGGCTGTGCGTGAAGAGGAATCAGAAATGGTATACGCGCTATGGATAACATATTCCAGGCACCTACACGCAGCACAGACCGTACTACCGACAGTTCGACCGCCATTGTTAAGTGGTAGTGAATCACCTCTTCATCAACCTTCGCCTGGTCAAACACCAGCTCCCCACACCCCTCAGGACATCAGCTCCGATACTGAGGACGCTAAGTCAACACCGACAGTGCAAAAATCAACAACGATATCGCAGCAAATCAAAGATGCTGCCATGAGCGCAGCTTCAAAGCTGACGGGGGTGTCCAAGCCAGCAGAGAAGAAGCCTTCAGTCTCCGAAGCAAAACCATCGCCTCCAGGGAAGAAGACAATAGACGATTTTACTATTCTAGAAGACATGGGGCAAGGGGCTTACGGCCAAGTAAAGCTGGCTCGCTACAAACACAACGGCGGGAAGAAGGTCGTTTTGAAGTATGTGACGAAACGGCGGATTCTTGTGGATACCTGGACTAGGGATCGACGCCTCGGTACAGTACCCCTCGAGATCCATGTTCTCGATTACCTCAGACGGGATGGGTACAAACATCCAAACATTGTAGAGATGGAAGACTTCTTTGAGGACGACACCAACTACTACATCGAGATGGCGCCACACGGCCTTCCGGGCATGGATCTGTTCGATTACATCGAGCTTCGCACGAACATGCAGGAGGACGAATGCCGGAGTATTTTTGTTCAAGTCGCCAGAGCTGTACAACATCTCCATACGAAGGCGAAGGTTGTGCATCGGGATATCAAAGATGAGAACGTCATTTTAGACGGCGAAGGCAACATCAAGCTGATTGACTTCGGGAGTGCGGCGTATATCAAGAGCGGGCCTTTTGACGTCTTCGTAGGCACGATCGGTGGGTCAAAAAGCTGAAACTTGTTAAGGACCTGAAACTAACCCGAGTGTATAGATTACGCGGCTCCAGAGGTGCTGGCCGGCAAGCCATATGGCGGCAAGGAGCAAGACGTGTGGGCGCTGGGTATTCTCCTGTACACGATCATATACAAGGAGAACCCATTTTACAGCATTGACGAGATAATGGATCGGGATCTAAGGGTGCCATATACGATAAGCGACGAGAGCATCAACCTTGTTCGATGTATGCTCAACCGCGACGTCTCGCAGCGGTATGACATCGACCAGGTTCTGGCACATCCCTGGTGCGCGATGGATTGAAACGGATCCGGACGTTTGTGAGTGGGATTCAACAATAGGGCAAGTCGCCCTAGTAGCGGAGCAGGATAAGAATGAGGGAAACTCGCATGGCAAGGCGTAAACTACATAAACTGGAGAACGATAAATGACGAGGAGAGACTGCATTAGAATACATGGTCAATGAATAGGCAATGGGCGGGACATATTGTGGGCACACAGCGCAGGGTTTTGAAGAGGACTGGCAAGAGGAATAACTTATTTTTCGAGGTGCACGAGATACCCTTTCAAGAAGAATTTTCTGATTGCTACCTTGTCTTTCCCATTGACAAGAGTCCAGAAGCAGCACAGATGATACAAGTACCGAGAGCAAATCGACAGCGATCATGAATCCACATTATACTGAGCTCTTCAGAGCAGGATTACTTGGGCATCACTGTGCGTGGGCAGCGCGAGGACAAAGAGACTGGTAGTTTCTGTACAAGATGCTTTCTGGAAAAGAGGAAATAAACACTTTTTGGCGAGGTACACGCAGCATCGGGTCGGCGCAGTGAGATGGGTTGGCTCCTTTATTCTTCCCGAAGTAGACGCAAGGAAGTGTGGAATCGATCCAATTTGACAATGCAACCAGTCTTGCTTGCGACCTACTCTGTGGATGATCACTATGTTATTGCAACCGGGTCTCACCGGAACACATCCTGAGGTTTGACGGCAGCAGTGGCGGGCTGTCGTTCCATCGTAGATTGTCGCGGTCATTGTGTGTAGGCATCGCTCCCAATGACTGAAGAAATACACACACACACACACACACACACACACACACACACACAAATCTACACCGGCGTCTATTCCACACGACGTACATGGGTAGGAAAGAAAACCAAACGTTCGATTCACGTACATCACGTCAGGTATCGATATAGTCAACTAATCAAAACAAAGGCTTGTATGCCGGGTCCCCATCCCCATTTCCTCCCCCTTTCTCTCCATTCTCTATCCCGTCTCTATCGCCAACCCTCTCCTCTTCCTCCTCCAAAATCCCCCCTCCCGCTGCGATGTCCAACACGCTCTTCGTCCTCGTCCTGTTCTTCCCCTTGCCCTTGGTAAACGGCTTCATGGGCTCTAGGCCAAATATGTCTTCGGGCCGGATGTCCTTGCCGCCGGCGTCGGCGGGGACCTCGCCGAAGAGGAAGGCGGTACGCTCGCGGCTGGCGTTATTGCCGCCGCTGTTACTGTGGTGGTGGGAGGATGGACGCTTATTGCGAGAGCTTGAGCCGTCGAGGGAGGAGCGAGGGGAGAAAAAGTCGTTGTGGGCAGAACTGGAGGCCGTAGTCTCGTGCTCGAGCATCCACGAGAAAGAGGATTGGGCAAGGGTGGAGCGGGTTGGGATAGGCGGATGGGGGCGTTGGGGCGGGGGATCCGGTGTTGGAGTTGGTGTTGAGGTGGCTGTGGTAGGGGTGATGCCTAGGGGATCAGCGGAAATGTCCATGGCGTTGGGGTCGGAAGGCTTCGGTATTTCTGTGGATGGATCTGGAGATGCGGCTGGCTTGGGCACATTGGCGTCGTCAGGGTTAGGCGAGTCGAGGACCATGGGCGTGCTGAGAGCTAGGGCGGCGACAGCATCGTTGAGGGGACCGGTCTCGACTTTCTTTGCCCCGCTGTTGGGAATCAAGACCGATGGTGACGCCAGGTCTTCCTCGGGGAGCTCCATGGTCGAATCTTCGAGGTGGATTTTCACGAATTGTAGCTTCGCGGCGGTGATCTCGAGGGTGTCTTGTGTCTTTTGCTTGTCATCCAGGTCCGTTGCGGCTAGGCTCTTGAGACCCGCCATCGACTCATCTAGCATCGCTGCTAGCTTCCGGTTGCGCTGGTCCAGAACGGCGACGGCGCGCATGGCGGTATTGGGCCCGGGCTCGGTGAAAAGATCCCTAGTCGGCTTCATCGAGGTCCTGGTCTCCGACACGTTGCGGCGGATTTCAACCAGGGCCTCACGCACGGCTTGGTTGATGCCGAGCTTCTCTCCCCTTTCCATGACGTTCCTTGCGGCTCCGACAAGAGCTTCGATGCCGGTCTGTGGTGGTTTGAAGCGAGAGGGCGACAGAGGCGACCGAGAGCCAACCATTTTCTTTCGTAGATTGAGGCCAGATGAGCTCGGTGTAGCCGGTCTGGAATCCGATGGTATCAAAGACGGAGTCCTCCCCGTGTATTTGGTGACCAGTGCAGAGCCTCCATTCGTGTTTAAGTTGTCTCTCAGGTATACTGCGTCGTCGATAAATGTGTGCGGACCATGTGGTGCTTGCGGCACCGGGTATCTCAATAGCAACTGTAACACGACGGTATAATCGGCCTCTAAAAGCTCCCATCTTATTCTAACCAACATAGCCGTACAAACGAGGTCTATCAGGTCAAAGGAAGGATCAACAGAAAAAAGGGTGTCCCAAAGAACCATCATTTGGTCAAAGGGAAACTCGCGACTGAAAAGCAAACGGATCCAGCGACTGCACAAATCAGTATTCATCGTTGGTGAAGCTCGTCTCGTCGAAGGATGTCGAAGCAACGTACATGAGAAAGACTTGGGGTAGAATCTCGATGTTCTTCAGATGGACGGAGAGTTCAGGGTCGACTTTGAAGAGCAAGACCTCGTGGATGTACTGGCTCTTCTCGACTATCGAAGACTTGGAAGATATTTGGCCAAACGGCGTCGCGGCGCCAGTCTCGCCAATCTCGTAAAAGGCCTTGGCGCAGTCCATGACTTTGGCGAAAAGCGCAAAGGAGTCGTGTTCGACGAATGAGGCATCCAGCATCTCTATCATCCTTAGATCAGCTGAGGCGTCCGAAGCCGCGCCTGCGGGATCGATGGCATCCTGCTCGACGGCGTAGACTATCGGGGCTAAAAGCTCGTGCATGCCCTGGCGGTACCCGCCCACGTCTGGGTTCAGCTTGCAGTAGATGAACAGCACATCCAGGATGAGAGTTTGGACATGTGGCTGGTGGTAGAATGGCTCATCCGGCAGGCGCTGGACGTCTTGTAAGATCTCGGCACGCAAGTTCTCATCATGACGGACGGTGTTCCACGGTGACTATCTCAGGTAAGCAACTCGGGACTATGGTAGATTCGGAGGCCGTCTCACATCAGCGTCGTCGGCCAGCGGATCGGAGTTGCCGGCAGTGAGGTACTCCGGGTGTTTGATATACTTGAGGAAGTGATCCCGTAATGATGAGTATGTACTTCGTGACTCCAGAAGCGCATGAGACCAGTTGGTGGTATTGGTGGTGCGGTTCAACAAGAAGGCCTGTGTCGATGATAACTAGTCAGCTCAACTATGGGCTATACCTAGGTAGCCGATAAGGGGTGATCCGCTGCGCGCAGCCTGCAAGCTTGATGTAGGTACGCATAGGCGAGAGGGGACTGACCTTCCAGCAGATTGACCGGCAACCTGAGATGCAAGGGCTATCGGGACCATTGTCTTTGACGGCTCGCTGAAGCTCGGCCAGGCTGGAGCTGTGCTTGAGGGTATCTTGCCATCGCGCGCTAGGTGAGGCAGGGGATTACGTCAGTTGAGCTGTTGTTCCTCATGATCCGCGGGGCTGTTTGCTATGTAGGTGGATGTAGGGCGGGCGTAAACACGGGGACTCACGATGCATCCGCCAGAGATCTCATGCTGCAGATGAGGGGACTTGTGAGAGGAGCGGCTACGAGATGGGTATAATTCTCACATCAAGTCTGTCAGTGTAGGTTCGAGTCAGCAAGCGTGTTAGAGACCAGTTCCAATCGTAGGTACCGGACCTTGCCTTAGATAAAAGCATGGCGGGCGTTGGGAAAGGCTGGCAGCCAGCTGTCGCGGCATAAGACAGCACACAAACTTGACGGGCTACACCCTTGAAGTCGCACGTACCCAGGGTCGGAGATAAACAGGAATAGACTCCCCACGCCATGGCAGCTGCCCAATCGGTTGGCTACCTCCATTCAGGGACCGCACGGGGCAAATCTGTGTTGCTGCCTCTCATCCAAGCATCCTCACCGAGTCGCCAGTAGACCGAAACATGTGCCTATGTTCCATGTTTCACCCAGATCAACCTCAAGCCTCTTGCACGTGTGAGTCGTGTCGAAATGTCAGTTCTCCAGCTCTGCTTCCAGTCTCATGATCGCCCTCTTCAATTCTTGATCTGCCGGGGTAAGGGACAATAGCTATTCACCTTTTTTGGTATGCCGTTCCTGGTACCGAGACCTTGAACGGAGAACGACGCGATGGTGAAGGAGCGACCGTGTCAGTATTTATCTACACGATGAGCCAAAACTCACGAAAACTATTCATCATTGTATCCGTTTGCCCTGTATTTGCTCTCAGAGTCATGGAACTTATGACGATCCAGTTATACTGTTAGTTAGTGAGTATATGATTTGACTCAGCTCACGTTGCTTTACCCTTACCCACCACAACAGCAAGAAGAAAGTCCAATAGCTTCCGTAGAGCCATAGCCAGATTTCTTATCAACCCAGAGGCCAAACTAAGTGTCATAACATTGAGATTGCCTTGATGCTGTTGGTATCAGCCGCATGACTTGAGGCACGCGCATACTCCCCTGCAAATTCCAATGCCCATGTCAGCTGCTTGTTGGTCGCCCATCCGTACATTGTGACTTGGCTTCTCACATTCCAGGCCCACGCTCGAAGGTCGGCTGTTCATCGAGTATGTAATAGCCCACATACCCGGCTACCGCTTCAGAATCCTTTACTGACGACAGCATGCTGCTCAAGTTCCTTGACAGATTCACATTTGGCCAATGTTCAGTGCTACATCCAGCAGAAGATCTGCGTTCATCATGGACAATATGATCTCAGATGCTATATTATTGTACACATCGGACAGAGCCAACGATCCTCACTGGATTACTTCCGCAGGAGTAAAGATATTCTATTCACCTTATCCCCGGCTCAGCTCAGCTCAGAAGTCAACATCAAACCTCCATGCCTCCCCTTCCCCCTCTGCCACCACCACGCCCACCCCGTCCCCGGCCCCTACCACGCTGTCCCCTCCCCGCATCCCGGTGCTTTCCCATCGGTTTCCTCGCCACCACGTTCTCCGGCAGATCCGCGACCTTCTCGCCGTCCTTCCACAGCAGCCCGACGCCCTGACGCCGCCCGCGCACCTCCTTAAAGTACCGGCTCGGCACCGTCCCCGTCTCGTCGCCCTCGCTCAGCACGACGCCGTTGTCGCTCAGCCACCACTTGATCCCGCCGTCCCGCAGACTCTTCTCCACGTCCACGAACACCAACACCTCGGCGTCAGCGCGCATGCCACTGATGACCTTCGGCTTGCTGCCACTGCCACTGTCCTCGTCCTCCTCCCCATGTACCTGACCGCCCCCATCCTCGGGCACCCCCGTCCCGAAATGCACGTGCGTCCTCCCCATCTTCTTCAGCCCCCCGCTCGCCAGTATTCGCTCCCAAAAAGCAAAGTAGGTCCCGTGCACCACGACCTCTGGTATATTGCCCGCCTCGAGAGTCACCGGCGTGTGTAGGCCCTCGCTCGCGATGTTGATGCTGTGTCCCTGGTTCGCCCGAATCAGCCACTTCCCCGCCTCCCCGTCATCTCCCGCCGTCGCCTCCGGCTTCCGCTTCATGGCGAACCGCTGCTTCGCGCTCGCCCTGACCTCCTCCCGCACCTCCTCCACGCTCACGTTCAGGCCCCGCAGCCGCGGCCACGCCAGCACCATCTCCAGCGGCGCGAACCCCTCCTCGTCCAGCACGATCCCCGCGCTCGACGCCTGGTGCCGCAGCAGCGTCGACAGCGCCCTCGAGATCTGCTCCTTCCGGCTCTGTCCCCTGCCTCCCCCTCCCTTGCCCCCGCCCCTCGGCTTCGGCTTCTGCTTCCGCTCGGGCGCCGTGCCGGCCCCGCCGGCGCCGCCGCTCCGGGCCTGCTGGCGCTCCTCCAGCTCGTCGGCCAGCTGCTGTGCCCTATCGCCGTCCATCCCCGCCAGTCTCCTTTCCCCTACTGCTACCTCTGCTTCCCCTCCCGTCGTTGGCGGCGCTGATGCCGGCGCCGAGGAGATCGCGCACCGCAACTCCGCTTCCGCGCCTCGCAGAGCCCGCAGCTCCTGTAGCCGCGACCGCGTGAGGTTCTGGCTGTCGCGCCACACCGCGACCCGCCGTATCACGGGAAGAGGAGGAGGAGGAGGAGCACCGCGATGACGATCCGGATCGCCAGCCGCCGATTCCAATCCCGGCTCACGTCCCGGCCTCTTCCTGCTGGCCTGATTATGCGGCAGCACCGCAGGCTCAGGAGACGCAGACACCAGCAGCTTGGCCGCGTTGTCGCGGATCCGGCGCCTCAGTCTCCGCAGCGCCGTGGATGTCCTGGACGACGACGACGACGGCGGCGAGAGGAGCGTGCGGGTGCCGCCGAGCGCGAGGAAAGCCAGGGTTTCTGGGCTGCAAAAGGGACGGGGATTTGGGGGACTTGAAGCAAGTGAATGGCAATGTCAAACTCGTGGCTGATGATGATGGTCACAGTTTTTGTTCTCGCCCAGGACTTGAAAATGCGGGGGATGGCGCGATGAGAAGGGATCCGAGATGTGGTCCGCAAAGTAAGTATTCTGTTGTTGCTGAGACAAGAAGGACCTCCCGGGTGTTCTCAATCTTGGCTGGCGACAGGTTGTTCAGAGTCTTGAGGTAAGAGCGTGAGGTTGGCGTTGTCGCTGAAAAATGATAGCACATTGTGGTCGGGCGCGACTGTCAATTTGTAGCCGCATGCGGGTCCGAGCTTCAGCCACAGCTCTCGGCCTGAGTCACCTGGCACCGATATCCTGACCACAGCTCTGCTTTTCGGACCACACACTTTCTCCCAAGTACAAGGTGCGTACCTACCTGGGTAGGCACAGAGGCTCATTGAACCTCACGTGCATGCGAAATATGTGGTAGGCAGTATGTTGCCATACGTATCCCCCCGCGCACCATATTTTCTACACCAAGACACCACGTGGGAGAAGACCGGTCAGTATTGCATCACTTTTTTTTTTTTTTTTTTTTTACACTGGCAGACACTGAATGAGATTCAGGGTTGCTGGAAATATGATCCAGTATTGATACATTAACTAATGTGACAGTAAATGTCTACAGATACAACAGCAAACTCGCCGGACCCTTCTGGCTACCAGACCTCAGCGTCTTTGTAATCCAAGTCGAGTCGCCTTCCAGCATTAGGCCAGAAAATAGCCTCGCCTGACGTTCCGCACGCTTCGCTGGAGGTCTCCCCGAAACTTTTAGTCCTGATCACACATTCCAGATAAAGCTAGTGTTTCGTCAATGCAAGTTGTGCATTCGTCTCCGAGGGTTGTCATTCCCTGGACGCCATGAACTAAATACGCCGAATTTCCTTATTTGAGTCCATTGTAAGTGATATACATGAGTGACGCCGGCCGTGCCTCGTTTGGGCAAAAGTAACATGTATAGTAAAATGTTCGCGCAAACGGGGGGTATTTGGTGCGAAATTATTAGGTCAAAAAGCCGTCTGACCATGCAAAATCCCCGCTATGCGATGGAAACGCCTCGACCAAATGACAAGTCTATTGTTACATCATTATAGCGTGATAGTCATCCTGGCATCACCTGTAGCTGTTTGTAGCCGAAGGTGTCGCAAGCATACTGCGACGCTCTGATCGCTTATTCAAGCTGCCCGCACGAGTAAGAGAGCCTTGGCGTTGGTGGTGTTGGACATGCTCTTCTGCCGGCTTCGTCTCGTAACTGGCCATCTCACGGGTTGGAGTGGGCCGATCAAAGTATCGACGGCTGGGTGTCGCAATGGCCGATGCCGTCGAAGGCTGTGCAAGTCGTGTGTTGAGCCCAGTTGTAGGTAATCGTCTTCTCGGCAAGGCCGATGCTCCCAAGGGGTCGGTCTCTTTCGAGGCTGGTGTGGGCAGCTGGGAGCTGAAGTCACGACCGGCGCTTCTGACACCTTGGACTTCAGTGACAGCGCGAGAGGGCGTACGGAAGCGGGTTTCCGCGTCTCCATCTTCCACAGTACCTCGGCGCGCACGGCCCACAACTGTCTTGCGGTCGGAGTAGTCCTCTGGCTCCTCGGTACCAGCGCGCCGAGTTCTCAACAAGGATGATCGCCTCCCCTCATCGGGTTCCTCTGTTCCAGCTCGTCGAGTACGCGACAGAAGCAGTGAAGTTCTTCGGCCTGCAGTCGCGTCTGTGGGGGTTGCAGGAGTGTTCACGCTATACCTTGGGCTAGGAAGAGCACTGCCCATGAGCACGCTGTTCCGTCTCTCTTCATAGCGAGTCATCGTCCGCGGACTCGTCTGCAGTGCAAGACTGCGTTCGGCGGATGCACTCGGTCGTCGCTGTGCTGCGATTCCAGAAAATTTGGTGACCGTGGGGCTTGTAACGGTTTGATCTTCGTCCTCAGGTGGGGTAGTCACTTGTTGTGACTTGGTTTGAACAGCACCCTCGCTGAGAGCGAGGCAAAGTTCTGTAAGGCTGCGGCAAACACTATCTGCCTTCCTCCTCAGCTGGCGATCTGTGACAGCTCCGCCACCAACAATGCTTGCTCCGGATGAAATAGGTCCTGGTTGACCCGCAGTGCCCATCATCGAAGCAAGCGCCAGGGCATCTGTGGCAGCTGTCTCCAAAGAGCTGTAAACATCCGCACTCAGCAGCAACTTTGATTTGGTTAAGGCGTTGTGGAGCAAAGGGTGACATTCTTTCTGGCTCGCCGTTGATTCAGCAGTCGTCGGGGCCACACTGGCATTGCCTCTCTTTGGCGACGCAGACATGGTAGTCGCATTAGTGTGAGCGGTTGCTGGCCGCTCCTCGGATGCTCTTGATATAGCTGCATTCGAACTAGGTGGCAGCTTACCAGTGAGCTCGAGTCGGTTGATTCGTGACTTGAGATCATCCAATTCATCCCACACTGTCGAGGGCGCGGCTGTTGAGGCCGTAGAGTTGGTCCCCTCGACACCATGATGAGCTTCACTGGAATGCATGTCGTGTGCCTGGGTATCGGATGGTCTAGGGACGAGGGGCGAAGAGTTGTACGAGCGTGGATGACTATAGTTTACGCTGTTCTGTTTCAGCGATGTCATACGATTGAGACTCGAGCCTGCGTCCATAGAAGACTGACGCCGCCGTGCGTAAGCCGAGCTCGAGTCCGAAGTAGGATCGTGATGAGTAGTGGTACGCGGAGTGAGAGGAGATGCGCGAAGAGCGCCGGTGCCCCTCAGCTTGAGATCATCAGGCTGTCGGTCTCTGGTAAAGCCACGAAATGAAATGGGAGGAGCATTTCTATCCACCGACTGATCATGACTGTTACTGTAGCCTCTCGCTCTTGTGGTCTCTTGATCTGACAGTCGTCGAGACACTTGTGGAGGTGACGAGGGGTTGTTCGTTGAGAGTGCCATTGAGAGCGGTCTTCGACCAGAGCGGGCAACACGTGTCTAAGCGTAAGTTAGCCAAGAGTCCGCGGTCCTCGCCAGAACCAGGTTTTGGGGACTGAAGTTGTACTTCTCGGGAGATGACGAAGTCGCATCCCAGTGGAGGAGACGGCAGCCAATATATTCAAGATGAAGACGGAAATGTCATAGCGCAGCCTGGGGTGCTATGACTTGATGGATAGTTACTTGAAACGACTAAGCAAAAAAAGAGTCCACTTACGATAGCACTATGATTTTCCGCATAGGCACCGTTGCTGTCAGCATATCGGTTCAACGGATCTTCGCGTGCGATTTTGAGGAATATATCTCCGCTATCATCGCTGTGGGTGCGGT
This sequence comes from Xylariaceae sp. FL0016, assembly GCA_022578815.1. NCBI lineage: Eukaryota > Fungi > Ascomycota > Sordariomycetes > Xylariales > Xylariaceae > Xylariaceae sp. FL0016. The sequence continues at coordinate 485,417 of MU388747.1, forward strand.
CGGTCGCCGAGTCAGGTGGTGTGATCTGTTCATCACCTCGTCTTCCTTCTAGAGCTCTTAACGTTCTGTCGCGATGGTTCGGATCTCCGTAATCGTCACCTACGTCGTAGGTGCGAGTAGTGCGGCTCATGTCGAGTACTAGGCTTCGTCGTTCGCCAGAAGACCTGAAGGATCGAATTGGGGGAATGGAAGCGGTGCCGCCTGACGCGTTTGACCCAACGGGCGGTTTATATGATAATGGCGGTCTTCTCACGGAAGTCCGTCTATCATCGGATACGCTCCGCTGTACAGTTTTTGGCAATAGAAGTTCACGTTGCCCCTGGGCCCACGAACTCGTAGAGCTTCCAGTCGACAAGGCGCCGTCGCTATTCTCGCGCGTATGTTGACCTGATGTGGGTTCTGTCTCTGACGTGACGCGTCTTTGCAGCTGCAGCGGTCTGATAGTCTCAGCTGACTCCGAGGGCGACGTGATGCTATGCGTATTCAACGTGGTCTGCGGTGCCTGACTGATGGTGGGTGAACTATCTAGAGATGCGGATTGATTCGCATTTGCTGTTGCTGTCGCGGGAAGAATAGCGGAGATGGATTGAGACGTAGCTGCCCGAGACCTGTCGGGAGTCGACTTGTCTTGCCGCGATTGTTCAGGTGAGACGGGATGCTGAGAATTATTATGATGAGGCGATGGGTGGGGATTTTGGTGTGGCCTGTCTGGCTCTGTTTCGGGCTGCTGATCCGTGTCGGGTGAGACAGGCGAAGGCGGAATGTGTTGGTGCTGGTGCGGGAGCAGGGACGGTAGGGCGATGGATTCCTTTTTCAGATCGGCAAAGCGAAAGGCGGGCAGTTTTGAGGAATTATGGCTTTGTCGGTGAGCGTGCAGAAGGACGTTGTGCGAGGAAGAAGGAGGGGAAGAGGCCGACTGTGATGATGTTGCAGCATTATTGTGGTGGTGGTCCTGGTCTAGGGTAGGCGGAGAGGTCAGAGAGGTAGGATTAGTACCTGTGGCAGTGACAGTGGCAGAAGCTGCTGGCGGAGCGATCGTTGCAGGTGCTGTCCTGGTCGTTACTGCGTCTGAGGCCACTGCGCCAGCTCCAGTTCCAGGACCACCACCACTAACACCTCCTCCTGCACCACCTCTAGATGGTGTCCTATGAATCGACTCAAAAGCTGACTCCATGCTTTCTTGTCTTTTTTTCTCCCTCTATTTTCCCCCAAGACTGTGTAATCTTTTACAAAGTACAAGGTCGTTCGCTGTTCCGTTTCGTGTGTTCTCCTTTGCCAGGTGGGTTAGGTCAGGTTCGTGACGGCTTGAAGCGCATGGATTATTGCATAAACCTCGAGATCCATAGATTGGCCAGGGTTGTTCGCGGGAGCGGTGACAGGTGAGGTGACGCGAGATGCGTTGTCGTGGGGCTCGATGACGGACAGAAACGTCAAAACATGAAAAAAATTGAAGAAGAGAAAGCGAGAATGATGGCCAGGTAGAATAGGGTTTGCGTCCTTGAGGAGGGAAAGAGAAAGTAAAAACTCTCAAGAACCAACGGCAATATCCAGCGACAGTCGGATTCTGGTGGCCGGCGCCCACATTACCTTACCACCTGAGAGAGGAGTGACTGGAGAAACCAACCAAGGGTGCGTGATGAGGATAATGAGTTGGCTCTGGGGATGCCCCAGTCGACTACTCCCTATCAAGCCTATTATTCAACGAGCTTGCGCGACTTGGACGAGTAGAGAGTCGACTCGTCAACTCATATGTTTGAACAACAAGGGAAGAGGGGCCCCTCGCTCATTTCGAGTTCAAATCGTTCTTCTTTGTTCGTCCAGCCTGCCGAGAAGCTGCAGAGGCTTGCTTTCCCCTTTCCTGGATTCAGACAAGGGCACGTAGACGATCAACACCAGTGTAATAAGTTGTCAGTAAGGAATACATACTAAACATGCTACTGATCCAGTAATCACAATATGCATGCGCACGGAATTCACACTGCAGGCCGGTGGTTGGGTTTGCGCCGTCAGTTCCCCTCCGACCGTGCAAGTCACTCCTGTCTGTCACCTCCAATCTCCATGCAAGTGGTTTTCTGGAGTCACTCCCGTCGTTGGGTGACCGACCCGAGGGAGATCCAGATCCATCATCCAATGCCAATACCTTCTTCCTACACTGCGCTCAGGCAAGCCAGAGTACAAGCTACGCCTAGTTGGCGGTAGCCAGTGGGACACCTCGGACACGAAGGCACACCAAGAGGGACACCAAGAGGGACACCAAATGCAACGAGTGCGCGCACATCATAAGCGAATGCCACATGGATGCATGGGTCACCTAAATTGACGGTCTGTGACCTGCATGGTCGTATTATGGAGGACGGATGGCAGCTCACCTACTCGGCGCCGCCCTTCTCCTTTCTTACTGGCTGAGGCCGAACCCGTCAGCCCTTTTCTTCGTCTTCGTCTTCGCGGGCTCGACATTGGTCTCAGCGGCCTGTTGACAACGGCTTTATAGACTTCGACTAATATGCTAGTTACTTTAGCATCGCTTAGGGATCACAGCATCACAGAAATCTGGTGGTGAGAGCCGTCGGTGATTCAACCTCTCTCATCCACCTAGGACGTATACAGCGATCTGGATGTGCTATTTGCGATGATATCCCGAAGGTCGGCAAGGTACAGCTACATACGTGCTCCATAATATGAGCTTCAGGTTCCCAGGGTCTTACAATCTCAAGCAACCAACTACAAAGGCCAATCGAGGGGGAAGGCTGGGTCGTATCCAGCCCGACGCCGGCACATCTGCACGTCGTCGTGTTCGTCAAAGACTCCAAGAAGCCAGCGTTTCGACGAGGCCGCGCTTGGATAGAGCAGGAAAGGAGCGACCAAGCTAGACGGGACAACGGTGAGCTAGCATTTCTGACTAAGACTAGGAAGTCGTAGTTCGCGTCTTTTCAGTCTAGCAGCCTCGGAACAGATAACGCGCTACACCGTACCTCTCGGCCCGTACTGTAGATGTCCTTGAAAAGAAGCCTTCATTGCTTCACTTCCGTGTAATCAGGGTTGCTCAATGATGACACAAATGAATTCTCATGGTTGATTCTGGATGGATAGGAGAAAGAAAGAAGAAACGAGCTATAAGCAACGACAGCTCAAGATTACCCAGTCACAAATCACAAGTCCGAAGCCACATTTATGCGTGCTAGATAAAATATTGCTTTTTGATGTCAAAGCCGCATACATAACCTTTGGCTATTTCAACCTCATATGCATCTTGATCATGATTAGGGACCAACAGCAGCGCCTGCAGTGTTATCTGCAGATGGTAATTACGGAATTATTGAAAACCTCAGGGTTCTCGCCTGTTCGCGTCTGTCCAAGACAGCGTTCAGGAGCACACAGCTCCTCAGGGGGGTGCAGTAGCTTCGCGCAGTTCCTTGCAGATGCTGGGGGTTGTGGATATCGCACCTTCTGCAGGCCTGCAGAATTTCAGCACTTGCGCACAACAGCAGCAGAATGGATATCTTATGAGCATCATCATCTCTAGTCTGCCAGTTAACTCAACTCCACCAGCTACAGCTCTATTCTAGTCATGCGCTCCGTGCTTGCTTGCATCGCCATCACAGCGCTCGCGACCTTAGTGAGGAGCTGTAGGTATCACGTCTATGTGCCTGCAAAACGTCCGGTCTGTCTCCAAGAACGTCGACCTTTGGCGATGGATTAAGGTCTCCGTACCATACATGGTGACTTCATATATTAGTGATGGCAGGATATTGTAAACTGCAACGAGCGTCAGCTCCTGCTTCCACGTACCAGGAGACCGATGCCACAAAGCTAAAGCACCACGGCCGCATATGGTAATCTCATTTCCTTGTACGAAGACGCATATCACATATGTACCAGCCAACACTACATATATACCTGGTCAGTGGTACATATGGCGTTCGCGGTCCTCCTCAACCTCCTTTCAACACCCACTCAGATTAGATAAGGTGTGTGTAGGCAAAGAAGGCAGGTCCCAGGAGATCACGGGCGGAAAAACTGCAGGGTTCCTTCTTTTCCTTGGGTCTGCTTGGGTAAAGCTGCCAGATCGCGTGCCGCAAGAGGAAATTTCCAGGACAGCTCTTCTTGCTTTGCCCCCCCAGACGAAGATCAAACACCCAGCCCGACGCCCGCAGGACCTTAGCACACGGGTTAAGCCCAGAATCCAGGTAACATCCGTGTGACACTCGTGCCCGCCCGTGTCTTTGCTTGTGCGCGTCGATTTGATCAGAGAGAGAGAGAGAGAGAGAGAGAGCGCTGTTGGGGCTCGAGATGCGAAGATTGCTTCCTTTTGACTCTGCTTCTGTGCGGGCTAGTTCTCCGGAGCCCATGCAGTATGTAGAAATGATTCACTGGGGCTAGAGTACTTACATCGACGCACAATCACTCGAAAAGAACGTACGGTAGCTCATCCAATCGTCAACGCGATCCTGTTTAGTCAATTATCAACCTGGATCCTTGAGAGTCGAGTGGGAAACAAAAGGAAAATTCCACCATTTATTCGATCCGGATCCTCTTTCCGACTCCTTCAGGTCAGGTTTTGCTATCTGAAATCTCAAAGAGGTATGTTCGCCAGGATCATCAATCGATGATTCCCGACGCCGCGATTCCCAAAACGGAAGCCTGCTCACTGCTTGTTTCCAGGAGCATGTGCAAGTAGCCGTAAGCGAAACAAGGACTGCAACGGATTGGGATCCCAATGGAACTACAAACATCAAATGATTTAGCGGAGAGTGTTATTGATCCATCGTTCGTCTCGACGCTCCCGACTACATGTGTATGTGCATAGTTTATTGCATTTCCCACGATCGGACGTGATACTGATACCCCAGACAAAGCTAGCAAGCAAGCAGGCCTCGGTACCTAAAACAGGAAGACGAGTACGGATACCTACCTCACCATACAGGGACGAAAGAAGGGAAGGGTAGGGCACGGTCCGCCGGCAGACCTCGCCGAAAGCAAACACGTTGAGCTCGCGCTTGTTTCAAAAATCCAGGTTTCGAGCGCTACCGCGATGGGATGTCACTGGGCTTTCAACGTGACATGTATTGCGGATACACGTTGAGCCTCATTGCAACCTCAGGGGAGGTTGTCAGGTCGACGGCGGACGTCTCTTGTCAGAAGATGTCTCGAGCTCCGTCTCCTGAATCATCTTGGCTTTCAATAGGGCTACTGGAGCCTATATGCCGGGATGAGGTTGCCATGAAGGGGTCAGAACCGCAAGTACCAGGCTACGACTCGTGAGGCCACCTCAGAGCAGGAGAATGTTACACTTCTCAGAAGTCAGACTTAGTCTCTGGTCCACAAAGAAGACGGGGCGCGATCGTCTTTAACAACTTCGCTCCACGGTGAATCGCGTGCCTCGCACTACTCTCGATGGAGTCATCTAGCAGTGTGTACGACAGAGATGATAGCGGGAAAGGGGGTTTGCAACTCCTTTGACAGAGCATCGAGACGACGATTGATAGCATTCTGGACCCTGTTGCATCATCCTCGTCTCGCGATGTGTCTTCGGTCACTAGGTGAATGAAGGCCGAGTACGAAATGTCGTGCTTCTACCCTTTGGTTGGTCGGTGTGTTCCCCATTCAAATCTCATCAGGTCCAGAAAAGAGATTTTCTGGAGGGGACGCCGTTGGACTTACTGCATATATAGCTGCCGCTGCGCAGGTTCATCAATGACTCGCTTGCGACATGACCGGAAATAGCGCTCACGACAATGTCTCAGTGTACAATACCCGCTTGACATCTCGTCAGCAGTAGGTTGGCTGTTGCTGCATCTGTTACTGTGGCTGAGACGGCTTCGAGGCTTCCATACTTACGTAGGCGGAGAAATTGAAAAGCGTCAATGGAGATCCAAATGGAGTGTTGACCCCGACATGAGATGGCATTCCTTCATTTCTCGATAAACCGCAGGTTGGCGGTTCGAGGAGCTATTTTTGAGCCTCAATTACGCGGTCAAGCGGCTGGCATTTTGGCTGATCAATGATTCGTCATTTCGGTTATTTATTGGCACAACTCCCCATTTTGGGGATGCACAAAGGACGCACAATCATTAATGATTGACCACGCGAATGGTGGATCCCATTTCAAGGGGTCCGGCAAAGCGTTTCAGATTCTTGCCAAGAAGCAACAGATTTTGTTAAAAATGAACCCGAGCACAGGCTTGACAAGTGCGGCGGCACGCCTTTCGCCTTACCTCAGAAATAGAGCCGGACCACTGAGCAGAGCCACAGGTTCACTGCCATTCGCCAGTCACAGTGAGGAGTGAAAGGCCGGCTCCAACTCCCGATTTTAGAAGGTTGCGTTTAACTCGATCTCACTGCATCGCAGCCATCCCCCCCGCAATTCACGGCCTGATTTCCGTCCGCACCTCAACACCCGCACGCACAGGTCTGGCCTCAGTCTTGTCTATCACCGATGCACCATCGACTATGTATTCCCCGAACCATCACTGCGACTACTAACATAAGACCCTGAAATGTCCACTGCCGCAAACAAGGTTGTTGTGCGATGATCATATCGATCTTATGCTAAGAGCAGGTTGTCGTGCTACACATACCATGGCAGGTGATCTATCGATGAATGAATCACGGGGGCAATGCGCCTCAACCTACATTGAACCGAGATGAGGCTCTTTGCAACATGTTCAAGAACGTGCTTCATGTTTAGTTGGGATGAACAAGTGGTCTGAAATGCCAGGCAACATTTGCCGAAACCAGAAAATGCCAATGGTCAATCTTCAGATCGAGCTCGGTACCCGAAACCGATAATTATGCCTTGTTATTAATCATACACCATAAGCCTCATCAACAGTTGACTTTGTTCGCAACAGCCGCAGCCATGCCACCAGGAAACACATGATACTCGGAAGGAACTGCGTCTTTCCTATTGTTATTGGCTATTGCCACTTGACTTTGAATGTTAACAGCCTATAAAGCCCGCGGAATACCAAGAGCAGGGACAAATTGCTCAGTCAGTTTCTGTGGGCTTGCTAGGGAAAGGCTGTCTTATTTGATGACTAACAGGTGGCACAGCTTACAGCTGCTTGGTACATGCATGGGCGTGCACGAGATCACCTGAACCTCGGACATTAACATGTAGAAACCTGGCTACATACCAAGTATACTTGCTGACAGAGGTCCTGCTTCGGACCGCCGACTCGGCAATAATCCTAACAGCCTTGAAGTTCCTGGAGAGTAGCAGCCCAGGGTTGTGGATAGCGACTCAGCAGCAGCGTCTTGACGCTGGCAGTTTGGACATTCAAGCTGTCGGCGGCACTGACGGCAAAGCCACGACGAACCATTTTGATCTGGCCTTTGCTTTTCACGCGCTATCTGTGATTCAACAGGCGCCCTCCAATGTGGCGCGCTCGCGCTTCCAGGCTCTTAGACAGTTCTGGACTTTCTGGCGGGCTTCCAGGCGTTTTCCGCATTCTGAAGGATGGTGGGTGGGAGCAGGTTATTCCTGGAAGAGGAGCGATTCGATTGGCGACGTTAAATTATCGGCTGGCATGCCAAATTTGGCTACTGCAATGTAATTGGTCAAGCGTTGGCGCCCGGGTTGAATGGATCACACTATTAATAGTATCACCAGCATTGTTGTCTCGTTTCGCAAACACCTACCCCTGTCTTTGCCCTGCGCCGCCGACCACTCACAATTGAACAGGACGACCTGGCTGGCCATACACGGCGCTGCCCTCACTCGTTATGCGGAGTGCTCTGTAGAGATGGATGTACTCAGCATACCTACGCACGCTGATGGATACCACACCTGCAAAGCACAGAGTACAGCCTACATTCCAGACTTTGCCGCCCGTCGGATACCAGATGGACAGCAGACGAGTCATCCCAAATAGGCAAACGAGGGACTAGACGATGGAATGACCGAAGGATGCTGAATCGCACTTGCGTAGGCCATGGAAGATATCGAGAGGAATAAGTAATCCTTAGGGGCTCGAGGGATCCCTAGCGGAACGGGTCTCCTGCCTCGAGAATGAATATATAGAGGGTTTGTACTATGGTAACAGGTCATAAGGCCCAGGTATGTTGGCCAGCCAGCCTGCAGTGAACCGGGGGCTGGTGCTTGGTAAATCCTGGGCACATGTTCAGCTTAGGAGTGTCAATCTGTATGTGTCCCTTTTACCCTCGTCAGTGCGGCGCAAAGAGGCAGACAGACACGGACTTGAACAAAGAGACGGAAGGACCCCTGGAGAGAGACTGGAGGGGGTTCCACTGTAAGGTCATGGATGGGCTTGTGGGGTCCGTTGCTGCTAGCGCTCGTGGCCGAGATCAGGTAGCCGCGTTGTCCACAGCACAGCCATTGTTTGCGGTGGGAATACACACTAGCTACCGCGCATCGTCGCCGTACTCTAAGTCGCTAGAGGTGGACCTTGTTCAGCGACAGCTTGTGAGTGGCCAGGGCTATCCGCCATCCGCCATCCACCGCAAACCACCCAGCGCCCTCGCTCGCTCGCCTGCCTTCCACTGCGAGACTGTAGGCCCGTCCTGCCTCCCGCCGCCTGCGTCCACTGCCCTGCCCTGTGGACCATCGATGCACGCCGCTGCATACCTCCCTACCCCGTACACCTTACCTCACTGGAGGGGAGTGGACACCACTGGCACTGAGCACTGCGCAACTCCAACACTCTGACTCCCCGAGTCCCCCCCAAGCTACCTTAGGTACCTAGCCTGGCGCAGAAAGACCAATACCGGTACCATTGCCAGTACCCATCCACTCCCCTTCCCTGTCATCCCAGCCCAAGCCGTTTCGAATGTCTGTGTGGAAAGACCGCCTCTCTCGTGCTGCTCCGTGCTGGTTACCACCTGTACCAGTCTGTTTTCTGTCTGTGCCATTTCCAAACGCTCCCGGCCATTCTTCTTCGCCTCTCCCTCACTTCTGTCACCGTCTGCGTCCTGAACAACAACACGACAGTCGGGAGTCCCGTCTGAGAGGTATTGCCAACCGCCTGCTCCGTCTACCCTGCCTGCCATCCTTCCATCATTCTTTCTCTTTCCAGTCCCCGTGTCTCTCTGTTATGTCTCTCTAGACATTCTAGGCACCCGATCACTGAGCAATGGCCTAATACCTCTAGCCACCCGAAATACAACCTACCTTTCTAAATTTACCGACACATTCCAATCGCCTTTTCTCGCACTTTCATTTGTCCCTTTTGCCCTTTGCAGCTCCCCGTTTCTAAACACCGGTGACTACTCACAGTCTTCGTACGAAATCCGCCTTGGTTCTCTTGCTGTGCGCCACCGCAAGGACCCGGGCCTCACCTGTTGTTGGAAAGCAAAAGAAAAGTAATTTATCAGACTGTCTGATCTGCCAGCGTAGCCCTGGTACCACCGGACAGGAGCAGGAGTGAGGAGTAACGAGTAGGATCCAGCAGCGCTGTCCAGTACCAGGCCTTGTCTCCACGACGACCGTCACACGTCCGACATTCCTTTCAAAGCCAGTTCTATCTCGGGTTGAATGGTGTCTCTTCTCGAAGTTTAAGCACTGCTCGACGAAAGAACAATACCTTCACAGTCAAGGTTACGAAACAGTACACTTATACCTAGACAAGTATCGCTTGTTGAAAGAGCGGGAATATACGGAGACGCTTTTGGCCTGCTAACGTCGCTTCATTCGAATATGCCTTCCGCCGCTGCTCGACGAATGTATGAGGATCAAATACCCTCATTTATGTCCATTTATGATCCCGAAGCCGACAATCTTGAGGATCGCGACTTGCTCGTCGAAGACGATACGAAGATCATGAAAATGGATCTCTCTTGTGCGCCCGGTCAAATGCCAAACGGTGTACCACACCATCAACATCTCCGACCTCTACCGGCAGACCATGCGCACCGACATAATGACAGTACCTCGACACAAAACTCAGAGTCGGCCGACTCATCACCGACCACCACTTTGACTACAGATACCTCATCCTTGTCCGATCCATCGCCCTCGTCTTCACCAGACTCACCTGTCAATCTAATACCTCTCAACTCGTTTCCCGCGAACCATTTTGGCGAACTGCCCTCAAATATGAACAATCTGCAAATCATGGGAAGCAGTACCAATACATTTGGCCCGTCCTCATTGAACCCGCCGACCACGCTAGAACGACCGATGACTTCTCCTTCTCCGAGGAAGGCGAGGAACATGAAGGGACTCTCAATTCAGCCGCCTTTCAACAGTCTATCGTCGAGTCTCGTCTCGGAGCCCTCTTCTCCCTCCTTCATCAAACCGAAGATACCAACCATGAAAAGAAAACCTAGCCAACTTAGTCTTAACACCAACTCTTCAGATCTCAATCCTCGCCCGACCATCCTAGAAGTACCCAGCTCTCCAGCGCTGCCGCCTATTCTGCAGAGAAGGTCTCTCAAACACTCCACTTCATCACCTCATATGTTGTCAGGATTGAAGTCCTCCACATTTGGCCCCTCCGGTGGCATGACATTTCCACCGGTGCTTGAGCGTGGTACCTCGGGATTGTCCGAGGTCCTGCGACCGACCAAAACAGGATATGGAGAAATCAGGGGCTACGACTCAACAATTGCCGAAGAAGACTCGCCCATCCGGACCCAGCTTGCTAATCGTGCTGCTATGGATTTTGAACCATTCCATGAACCCGAGAACAACGAGGACCAGAAATCGCCTGGGTATCCCGATGGACCCATCGCCATTTATGATGATAATGTGTATCTGTATCTCGAGCCTTCTGCTGAGGAGGCTTCTAAGTTTGACGTGGTGATCAATGTGGCTCGGGAGGTTACGAACCCATTCAACGCGTTCGGCAAGTCCAACCAAAACAAGAAGACAGACTCGCCTGAATCACCGGTAGAATCACCGATACCTGACACTGCCATGACCTGCGATAGCTTCTCGACGGCTTTTGAATTCCCGCTGCCAGGTGACGCGGGGTCAGAAACACCCACAACACCTAAAGCGATGTCCTGGAATGAACCTGAATATATACATATGCCCTGGGATCACAACACCGACATTGCAACGGATTTGATGATGCTGTGCGAAACGATAGAAAAGCGCACAAGAGAAGGCAAGAAGGTACTTGTTCACTGCCAACAAGGAGCCAGTCGATCTGCCAGTTTAATCATCGCATATGGTATCTACCAAAACCCTGGTCTTAGCGTCAATGACGCTTATTATGCAGCCCAATCGAAGAGCAAATGGATCAGTCCGAACATGCGCCTTATGTATTGCTTGCAAGATTTCCAGAAGGAGGTATCAAAGAAGAGACTGCCACCACGATCGGCAGCAGGACCTCGGAGCGGTCGCAGCCCTACGAAACACCGGCTTACACTTTCTGCGGATGCCGTCGATTTGAAACCCAAAGAGCCACTCACTGCCCCTCTTCCTGACGAGCGCTCGGGTAGCTCTAAGGATGGTAGTCCCAGCAGGAGTCCTCTCCATTCCCGGGGGAAATCGGTTTCTAATATTGATTCGATATCACCTGGTCCATCTTCTGCCCCTTCGAGTTTTTCCTGGCCCGGGAAAGATGAGAAAAGCGAAACGGGGTCGGACGGTCCTGCACATTTCAAGTTCGGTCCGTCGCTGGAACCGCCCAAATCTCTGTTGCACCCAAAGCCAGAAAGCAGGCAGCAGGCATCTGCTCCGCTCCAAGGTCAATCGTTCTTCAGGCCACCACCCTCACCCGGACTCCCCCCAGCAAGTTTCTCGGATGTGATGCGAGACTCCGGTTTCTCCAGCCTTGGATTCGGTTCAGCACCCCAAGATACATTCGGCCAATCATTTCACACGCCGTTCTCCCGGGAAGTATCGATGGCCCCTGCACTGCCAGATGACGACGCGTTAATGTCACCTCGTGTGGAAACCATGACCAACAATCCCATTCATGACTCGTTTTCAGGAATGGCTGGCATGCAATTTGTCGAATCTCCACCCACCCCTACTGAGGGGTTATTCTCTCCACGCGAAACGATGTTTCCGAGGGATTCTTTCTTCCCGTTTGGACGTCCAGCGCAAGTCAAGGATCCTAGAAGTCCTCCGACGAAAGGAGAGACGCCGATAACACGATCCATTGATGATGTGTTATAGTTCCAAGGATACTCTCATGAGTAATCCTTCGGATTGAAGCAAAGGCGCTCAGAGCGCGTTCACACTGATTGACGCGCCGTATCGCGCAATAATTCAACAATCTACTGGACAGCATGTGTTGGCAATACAATGTGTCCAGGCGGTCCCAATTTCATCAACTTGAGTTGGAGCAGTTTTATAGCCACAAGTCGGACAACACGCCCATAGCACAAACTGTCGATTTCCTTGATAAGCTGTCCTAACAGTCCCACAGAACAGTTGCATATTTTCCATTTGTCTACGCCAACCTCGGCCCATCGCTTCAATTTTCTCGAGTATTATTTGTCTATCCTGTTTTATCGCAGCATCTCAGAGCACTGGAACGGCGAACCCGGATATACCCGGATGGCACAATCGCGAACGGCACAACGACCGTCTTGCTTTTTTTCATTCTCCTTGGCGCACTAAAGCCAACACATTGCCAATATATAATGTCAGCAGGTGGGGAAAGAGCAGGGGATGAATTGAAGGATTAATAATATCACGTGGATCACGGCAATGGGAATCATGACATCAAGTGGTTAATGGCAGCCACGCTGAGCAGAGTGATAAGCAAACTCTGTTGGATCACCAACCTCACGCCCTCGCGATCGCGTAACGTGATCAACTCCCGGAGGGATCAAGAGAATGTCACCTTCAACAGTGAACGTGACTACTTGCAAGACCACGAGGTACTCAGTCCACGAAGCAGATCCCGACGAAAACATGACCGATTCGCCACCTGAACGAATCGAAGTTAGCGAGCGAGCGAACGTCTTTCGATTATAAAAAGCTCGTGTGCCATATTAGCGCGCAAGCAGCGGCGTCTTTCTTTTAAGCTCAGGGAAAGGAGGAGTCTTAGGAAAATTTTATTTTTTACTATTGGATGGCAAATAAGAGGCATGTGGATATGCTGGATGCCGGAGCTATCGTTATCGTCACGCATTACGGAGCGACCCGCACAGATTCCAAATCTTGTACAAATAGTCTTGATGAATGAAATCCTTTTTCCTTCGGAAAGGGAATTTATGAAGAGAAGAGCCGCTTGCCAGCGAATGGCAGGTGGCGAGTCCTGAACCTTCTTGGCTCTTCTGGAATTGTGACTTATATTTTGCCGTAAGGTAAGAATGAAGCCTGAAAGGGTTCTGATATGGTGATAGGGTATTTGAAGATGCTCCTCACGCAGAACATACCGGAAAGTGGGGCTTCAAGTTTATTTTTGCTTGCACACTTGCGTAGCGGCCCTCCGATGTGTCACATACAGATAAGTGAATGGTTTCGTGCCTTTTTCTTTTTAGAATTTCCTCCTGTCTATTCGAATGATCTGCTCTGCTATTACAAAGCACCACCTCCATTTTCGTCCGGCCGAGATCTCTTTCTCCGAGTCTCGGAAAGTGGGTGGACAAGTGACGGCTGATCGGACGCGCAAACTAATAAGCTCAATCTTCCAACAACCCTATCAAGTTTACCCCACTGCCCTCTTTTCTCTCCCACTACTCAATCATAAGTATGCACTCACTGCGTCTTCCCCTTGCCTCCTCCTTGCGACTGCTGCCCTCTCTGCCTCTTGGCCTCCTCCTTGGCCATCTTCTCGCGGCGCGCGATGGCGGCCTCGACGCCGATGCCGCCGAAGACGAGGCCGACACCGAGGACCTGCATGCGCGAGAGGCGGTGGCCGAAGGCGACGACGGAGAGGATCATGGTGAACATCTTGCGCGTGACGGTGACGGTGACGAGGAGGACGGAGGAGAAGGTGGAGAGGGTGTAGACTATTTGTTTGTTAATTGGGGTCGGTGGCGTTTAAGTAGGGAAGGGGCCCTTTTGAATAGAGAAAGCCAGGGAGATAGGGACTCACAGATGAATACCTGGCCCACGGCCCCGAAAGCCGCGAAGCCCAATATGTCGCGCCACACAGCCGGGTACCGCGCCAGAAAGTCGAGCGCACTCTCGAGCTCGCCCGCCGCGCCCGCGACGTCCATGCCGAGGTATTCGCCCACCCCCGTGTGGACGAGCCAGGGGCTCAGCACCAGGTAGGCCGCCGTGACCGCCGTGCTCATCAGGTTGTTGGCGCACATCATCTGCGGGCCCGAGTAGGGCTGGAAGGCGCCGAAGATGTAGTCCTGCGTGCTGTTAGTGAGCCCGTCGAACAGCAGGTTGATGCCCAGCAGAAGAAGTCCCCAGGTGCTGTTTCCATTTCCGCCGCTGCCCTTGCTGCTACTGCTGCTCTTGCCCTTGCCCGAGTGCAACGTGAAGACGGCCACGCCCGCCGTCACGGCCGCCACGACGAGGTACTTGTACAACGGGTAGCGCTTGCGGAACAGCGTGATGTGCAAGAACATGACGGGCAGCAGCTTGCAGCTCTTGGCCAACAGGAACGTGATGTAGTCGATATGCGCCAGACTGGCATAGCCGAACGGGCTGGCCAGGCTGCTCGTCAGCGACACCAGTAGCAACGGCACCAGGATCCCGCGGCTCGGGATGATGGGCGGGATGCGTTGCCCCCGCGGCGTGCTGGCGTACAAGTACAAGCCACCCGTCGCCGCCGCGAACAGCGACTGGATTGTGTTGAGGAAGACGGGGTACTTGAACTTCTCGGTCGCGCCCGGGGGCCCGTGGGGCGTCGTCGTGAGCTTTTCTTGCAGGTAGGCCCAGGTGAGACTGTCGCGCGGATACGCGTTAGCTGGCTTCATCGACAAGAAGTACAGGCACATTCTGGGTCCAACCTACAAGGAGCCATAAATACCAGCAACGGCGATGACAAGTTGTGTGACACCAGCGTCCTTCTCTATTACCGGCGCAACTTCGTTGATGACGCCATTGGATTTCTGTAATTCTTCCACGTTTTCTTCTTGGGCTGGCCGCGGACTGGAAGTCTGCCTTGTCACGTATTCAGAAGACGTTTGGCGTTCCACGGGTCTGGCCTGTTTGGTCCGCGCCATGGCTGCGACGTAGGGAATCGGTATAAGGGGTATCTTGGTGAAAGCAACAACACGCAGAATCAAATGAATATTACAATAAAAGTGAATGAGAGGTCTGGCTGAAGCACAAACAAGGAGTCCGCATGCAAGTTGGGGCCGCGAACATGCACAAGAGAATGCGCGCAATGAGTGGATGAGGAAGACCCTGAAGTAGGTGTTCCTGATTACCTATGGCTGATGACAGATTGGCACTTATCACCAGCTATGTAAGTAGGTACTTACCTAGGTATGTAGGTACCTACCTATGTAGGTGGTCTGCAAGGTACCCAGTCAGTACTGGAGTCGGCAGAATCACTTCCGCCTACCTAAATTTGGCATCGGTACTCGGGCGGTGAGGTCTACCCCTGGCTGTCGCAGACTTTACATCATCCAGCGTACCGATCCCGCACGGCCGAGCCAACCCTGGGGGTAGGTGGGATTTAGTGGGTGAGAGGGAGCACCGTGTCCAGCGTTCTCCCCTCTACCACATGTTGCAACGACTTGTTAGTCTATGTCGCACAATCTGGAACCTATGAGACATGCACTTCTACTGGTATTCATTCATGTCAAGATCGGTGCACATTCAAAGAAATATCACCAGGTGAAGTAAGAAGTTGGCCCTCTGTTCTTGCCGTCATATCATGTTGGAGAGGTTTCCCTACTACTTCTAGATACTCCTATCTAGCCATCCGAGAATGTAATCATCCTCAGTAACAGATACCAAAGGCGAGTTCAGTGAGGAAACGATTTAATTAGGTTTGCTCGCCGCAGCGATGCTTTTGTAGAGTATCGTATGAATGTCGGCTCACCACCATCGTGGAAGGGGACTGCGGGTATACCGGATCACTACCCACGTTCAGTCCTTGATGCCGAGGCTTCAAGGTTTGAGTTGGACAGGCAGGTTCCAGTTGTGAAGGATGACCAAGGACGGAACGAGAATGAATGAGAAGAAAGATAGTCCCTGTTGTTCGTCAAAGTGGTGGATGGGCAGCGGGTAAGAAATGTGGTGAAGGGGGAGGAGCGGAGGACGGCGCTCCTTCAAAAGATCGTATGAGGGGCGTGGGGAATGACGGGTCTAACGCTACAGCCAGACTACAAGTTGACATAGAGCCTGTACGACCACCAGCAGCGGTCTAGCATATCCGAAGAGAGACCGTGACTCTGGTACGTCAGATCGGAGTGCATTTTCTAAGGACATGGTCAATCCGCTGTGGTCTTCGTGCTGGAGACTGTAGATCTCGAGGCAACCCCTCTGCGCATCAAAATGTCGAGTCGATGCATACAGCAAGATGCAAGTGCATGCAGATGATTGCGATGGTCAGGACCAGCCGAGTCTCAGGTTAATCGCCTAGCGAGTGGTACCGCTGTGGTCGTCACTTGGACATACATGACAACTTCAGATTGTGTGAGTATTGCAATCATTCGGAGGCAAGTGATATCGGGTTCAGAAGACGGTATGCGTGTTGCATCATAATGTCCTTAAGATGCTGGGTTCGGCCGAGGAAAGATTAAGAAATGGAGATAGTAAGAAGACAAAGAGGGTATTTGCACCCGTGAAGAGGAGGAAATCGTCGTCGTCGTTTCGTTTCGTAGATACCACCGGAAAAAACCAGGAGCCTTGCGGCAAGTCAGATCTGGAAATCGCCCTCCCAAACGCAGGGTGTGTTCACCAAATCAGACCCCAACATTAGAAATGCCTGAGACAAATGCATGAATCCCCCAGCTTAATCGTGGTACCCATGCAATGCAAAGAAGTGGTCTCCGATTACTCGGGCGATTGCGCCTGGCTGCGACGCATCTTCTCCGCCTCAAGGTTCTCGTACAGCAGGAAAAGGGCCTGCTCATTGGCCTTGGCAGTGCCCATGATGGTGAACATTCTCTCACCTGTCTCATCATGTGGTGCCTGTATCTCAGTCAGTCATCGTTCTACGGCAGGATCATAGGTTGCCAACAGCGGAGATAGCGCAACCCCTTCCACCTGCTTGTTTCTATTGCTACAGCACAACGTACCTTGGCAATCGAGATGCGTGCGCCGGAACTCTTGCGAATCTCGCTTATCTTGCTTCCTGCGCGCCCAATAATGCAGCCAACCATGTCTGCGGGGATGCTGATATTCTGCGTCTGGATTTCCTCGCCATTTTCGTCGTGCGTGGGAGGCCCGCGGCTGGCTGCGTCCGAATCGGAGCGACGATTGCTGTAGGAGGAGCGCATGCCACCATTGCTGAAATCTGCGCCATTTCCTGTGCGCGGCACACGAGCACTTCCATACTCGCGACTGCCAGTATTGTAGCCTGCCCCGCCAGTGCTACCACCGATACCACCACCCAGAGACCCCGCACCACCTGGCTGTGTACGGACAACAGGGTTGTAGAGCACAGTTCCCGTACCACGCTGCCAATCATCAATCAGACACTTGCAAATCTCCCAGATTGCACCTTGAATTCCTTCGGGGGTGCCCTGAACCTCAACGATGCGTTCTGTTGATTGAGGAAGCATCTCCTTTTGCGCAACCATGCGCACACCTGAGACATCTTGAATGTGCTTGATTTTGAGACCTTGTCTGCCAATGATCGTGCCCATCTGATTGTGAGAAATGAGCAGTTTGATCTCTGCGAGCCGGACATGAGTAGTTAGCCAACTGCGCTCGCGCGACAGCAACATTTCAATGATGATATAGGATTACTCACGATGCGTGCCGGTGGCCTGAATAACTCCTCCCATTCCCATAGCGGGAGCGCCCTCGAGCAGGGATTTCGCAACAATCGCGTAGGCTCTGGAGATCGCATCGCAGCCACCCGTGATGGTCAATACGCGGTCGTGTACGCCCTGCACAACCTTGCTCACGCCAGCCTTAACGCCCGTCTCATCACGGAGATCAGCGACATTCTTTCCCGCCTTTCCGATGATAACACCAGCTTCCTTGGAGGACACTATAGCTCGCAAAGTCAGGGTGGCGACGGCGTATTCCTCGTCTGTCTTAGGGGCAGGCTCGCCATCGGGACCCAAGCGCTCGCCGTCGTCGAGCTTCAGAGGATCCATCGCTCCAGAGAGAACATCACCGCCGTTCGGGGGGATGGAGTCTTGAACAGCAGACATGATTGGAGTGTCTTTGATCGGTGTGTGTCGTGATGCGGTTACAACCTCGTGGTTTGGTGGTTGTCGCGTGCGCTTAAGTGTGGGCAGAATGAATGCGACAATGTGGTTGCGGTGAGTGTTGGACCAATTGTGGTGCTGTTTGGTGGGACAGATTAGCTCTGATAAGCCCAGGTGCTTGCTGCGGGGACGTTGGTCGTATGAACCATGTGAGATGAGGTCAGGTTGGCTGGAATAAGGTCGAGGAAAGGTGGGTGGCTTGGGGACGAGAGTATGATGAATGGTGGGTTTGGGGTGTGTCTGGATGAGGCTCGGGGAGGAGAGAGAACGGAAAGCCAAGACTGAAGGGAACGGGTCTGGTGGAAGGGAAGGACAAACAGAGGGTGTCAGGTCAGTTCAGGGAGATGGTGCATCTGCACGATCTGGGCATGTGGTTTAGAAAATAGAAATGCAGGCGGGAGGAGTGGAAAGCAAGTTTCATTTGGGAAAGCAATGGCTGGACCAGGGCGGGGCACTGCATACCTGACGCTGTCCGGGAGTGTTGCGTCGCGTTGCGTCGTGTTGCTCTATGCCGCACTGCTCGTTGATGCAAAGTAAATCACGGGTAGCAATTTTTTTCCCACTGCCTGCATGTATCTGCAGACGAGGTGAGGATTTGCGGGGTTGTGCTGGATTTTTGGGGTGGGCGTGGGATTTCTTTTTGTGATGTTTGGCGGGATAGAGAGTGTAATAAGAGAGAGAGAGCTAAGATACCTGGTCTTGGCGAGGATATCCACCAGTGCAATGGGCGCGGGACTACGCTATGGATGGATGTGTTTGTGGTGTCGGCGGCTGGGGGTGTCCTAAGGGGTCTCGGCACGTTGAAGTAAGGGTGCCGGCTGGGTCTTAACCAGGGTTATATAAGCAGCAGTCAGTGGTGGTGATGGTAATGGTGATGCCGCTGTTATTCACTCGAGGCAAGACTCAGTAGCGTATGTGATGAATGTCGACTGTGGGAGCGTGGGGATGACGGGGTCGGATAGAGGGTGAGTGATGAGTTGGGGGTAGAGGGAAGGGGAAGAGAGGAAGGAAGGGAGGATGTGGATGAGTGCGAGATGTATGGGTTGGTCGGCGTGTGAGAGGTTGACGACTTTCACATTGGGGGTGGGAGGTGGTTGAGGTTATGTAAGTGAGGATTGGAGTGGAAGGGAGGGGAACATATGTGGGAGGAGAGGAGACGCTGAATTGAAGAGGCAGACTAGGTAGACTTGAGAGGTGCGATTTGCCAATGGGAGGGACAGTGCTGGAAAATGCAATGGCGGGATGCGTCGTCAGTAGCACCTACCTCCAGGTCTCCTACCTACCTACCCGTAACTACCTCACCTTGTACCAAGGTGCCTTAGCGCCTTAGAGCCACAACATTGATGAACGTATACCTCCTGTATACCTAAGTACTTTTCATGATAACCTTGTTAGTTCAAGAATCTAAATAGTAATCACGCAGACACAACAGACTGCAATACGTATTCAACTGATGAAGTATATATCTGAACTTAGAGCCTTACACGTATGTTTGCCTAACTTACCAGATTGAGTTATCCTTCTATATTGAGACCATTGAGGTATCTAAGGCAGTCTTCCCAAAGCGTTTCAAAATACACGCATATGTATACAGGTTTACTTTATCAACCATACAGTCCGGTTAAACCTCGCTTACCTAATTCATGCAAAGCGCTGGGCTATTACAACTGTTTTCACATCCACAGAATCCTTACTACAGGTGCTATTGTTGAAGGTACTTAGCTCGGCCTTCCGAGCGGTGCATCTTCTGGTCTAGGGAGATATGTACCTGATTGACTCCCCTGGTTAGGTGGGTAACGCCTTCTACTTGCCTCGAGGCAGCTCGTGAGCTTTGACAATGAGAAGTATCATGTTCGAAGATGCAGTTCACAGCTTGAGGCATGTGCACTCACCTAGCAACAGAACCTGGTTAAGGCATTCCTGCCATTGCAATGGAGGCACATGCAAACAGGTAGGTACGTAGTGGCCCTTCAGTAACGCAGCCTTCCTGCCACTCAACGTGCACGCCCGCAACAAAGAAAGAAAGCATCACACTCCAGCTTCGTCCAACCCGACCACTTCTCATGCTTCACAGTAAGTACCTCCAACAGCCTTAGGCATGTACCTACCTCCTACGTCCTGAGGCAGCCTCCAGCATGCAATAATAGGTACCTAACACAGCACTATATGGATGCCCACCTGATATATACGATATGACTTACACCCAGCTGCTTGTATTTTCAATGGAGTAAGCCATAGCCCCGATCATGAATGGCAGTGATACAGCGATCCCAAATGTAATGATCACGCCCCAATGCACAGGTCCGCCTGCCACCAGCGTCTTCCGAGAAACGCATGGCATGCACCCCAGTCGTGATGCAAGTCAACCGCTATCTATCTATCTATCTTCCTTCCTCCGACCTACCTACCTCAAAACCTTATCATCATTTCCTGGGGCAAAATTCTCTGCACTGCAGCCTCTGTGATCGAATTTATATATATGGTTGAGAGGAAACTCCTCTTGCGTTTATCTGCCTTCTATGCAAGCCCTTTGGATATGCTTCTGGACTACTTATTGACATGTCATACCAACTTACTCATAATGTGCAGGATCGAAAAACGCCAGACGAGGGTGCCGTTTTCGACATCACCTTGCTGAGTACAACTACAAGTGAGCAAAGCCAGCTGAACCTATTACAAGAATCGTGCTTTGACAAACTTGAGTGTTCACAAGAGTCTATGTCCGCATTTATGTCTACCCACACCAAACTGTCAACCGCTGGAGTCGGTCGATCCACCCCACGAAGTACGTGGGATGCGATGCCATGGTTGCTTTTATCGATGCCTACTATCATGGCTTGGTGGTGGGGCTCCACGCAATATATCTTGCTTGCTTATACCTTACCTGCGTCTGTATTCCGATCAGCACAAATGCAATCGTGCCAGTCATCATATTATCCTCGATGACCCAATAAACGGAAAATTTTCCGATGTACATTCGATGTGTAAACCGTATTGACTGTGCATGAGGTCGGGAGCGATGCAATGGATGGCCTGTCAGGAGATACACAGAAATCATGAGTGTAACATCCTAGTCTTTCGATTAGACTTCCTTGTGCGATTTAACGACAATATCGCTTTCCGCACTGTTGGACTAGCTACGATTCCCGGAGGTTATAAAACTAGTAACCTATGAATAAACACTTGGACTGAAGAGCAGGAAGACAGATGGGGTGGGAATCATTTGGGAGAGTTCTTCTACATTACGCGGCTTAAAATAACCCGATATCACATTCCCGGCAGGATGGCTTTCTTCATGAAGAGTGAATAACACTGCTGACTTCCATCATTATGCAGTCTATCAATCCGTGTCGTGATATTCTGCCATCCAGACAGCTTTGAGTCGCGCTGAAGCCGAGAAATACCGATATCATAGCAACGATCATAGGCACGCCTTTCCAAGATTCTCAAGTCGGGCAATTGGTAATTCTCGTGGACTATTTGGAAAGCATCGCGGCATTGACATATGGCGCACACCACAAAGGCTGACTTCGGAATCTGTATCGCTACAGACACCTCCACGGCCAGACTGTAAGCAGCGGACCTGTAGGTCCATATAGTCTCCATGTGAAGGGGAGGTCGCAGCGGGTCTCCTTATTGGTAGCCGCGGTTAAAAATACTTGTCTGATATAAGTATCGTATCTGTCGTACAGGAAAGCCTCGTTCGTTCAACTACTCCAGTTGGATTATAGTTGAGTAACGAGGCGGCATTAAGAATGAGATACATCCGGAATGTTTGAAGTGGTCTCAAGCACTTCGGCTGCAGTGCCGAGTCATGACACCACTCCAAGTTGCAACGTTGATGCAACCACTGGCTTGCATCAGTGTCGAGGCATTCCAATGCCTCTCTTTTGATACCTTATAGGGTCAGTGGGCAATCCCCGCACGCAGTATATACCGTCACCCAATCACAACAACCATTGGAGCAGACCGGTGAACCGGGGAATGATTGATGGATAGCTGCCCGTTCACGTCATATTGTCGTGACTAGGGATCCATTGAGGCCACCACTGCATTCAATTCAATTCAATTCATACGTGAGAAGGATGGAACAGGCGACACAGAATATTCAACCGTGCAAATGACCGTAATTGGTGCATGGGGCAGAGCTACTCGTGATCATTGTGCAAGAGACCCGTTGATCCGGAGAGTAACGATATAAGAGACGTACTACTTACACCATCCCCGGCTGTGCACCCGTTATTTTCTTGGTTTAGCAGAGGATTGGGAGAGAGTCGTTCTTCTCAGTGAGGCTCCCGCGATAGAAACAGACCCAATTACTCATGGCATTGGTGTGTCTGCTTCAAGTCAGTCCGCGAATTCTCGCATGAGGCGGGCCGTAATGGTGCGCATGTCGTGTAACGTCGTGATGTGTACCCCGAAATCATCCAGCAAGGATCAGGCCGGCACAGCAACGCAGACCGGTAGATTGTATCCATGGAAGGGCCGATATGCTCTTAAAAATCGACGAGACCAAAAATCTCCAAGGCTGCCCGTATTGAGAATGAGTGCCACCTGGTCTTGAGCCCGGAATTCTGCTAACTCTATCACATGAGAATGTACATCCCCGGGAAGAAGTTGTGTACGTGCCGCTTAAGACATGCCGAGTTGGTAAATACATAGCTTGTAGCTAGGTTTATGTGATATATAGAGCAAAAGCGAACAGCCGTCATGCTTTTTTGCAACTTCAGCCATACAATGCGCGAGGCATAGAAGACAAGGCAGACTAGTCCCTTTTGCTGGAGATCGAAGCTGGGCTTCCTGGCTCCGGAATCCGCTTTTCAACATCCGATTGGAGATACCTAAGACATATCACAAAGTCAAGACAGCAAATGGCGAAAGTCGAGTTCCGAGAACCGACCGGGATGTCGGAGTACATCGATAGTCTTCGGCCAATGAAGCCAACACAACCATTTAGTCAGTTTGTGGTCGCTAGAAGTTCTTGATTCGACCATCACCGACTGAGGTCAGGATGTATCATAGGATTCGTACTGGGTGAATGGAATGAACCTCATCTCTGTCGCAAAGTGTTCTCATGCTGGACCCAGAATCTCTTACAAGCAAGGTGACCCCAGTGGTCGACCCACCATTCACCAAAGCTGTCTTCCACATCATGGTCGACTTTGGGAATCCTCTCGTTGCGTTTAAGGCCACAGATGACACAGGCTTTTGGGGCACCCGGTGCCCCCTTATCGGTCTGAATCGGCATGGTTTCCGCAATCTCTGGCATCTTGAGCTGCTGTCCTGGGGATTTGGCTGTTGAGTTCGCTGCCGCAATGGCAGATCGAAGACGACCGACATTTTCCTTCCAATGGCTCACGACATCAGCAGCCTCACGGTCCTCTCGAGCAGTTTGAGCCTTGTCTACTCCGGCGAGCTTCATGCCTTTACTGCCAGCTGCCGAGATAGACATACTCTGAGACAAGTATTTATCTCGATGCCATCTCAATTTTCGGCCCGTAATAATGCGAGCTGCCACGACGGCTAAATTCAGGTAGCCTTTCAGAAAGTCGAGCGTTTTGGGATCTGATAAGATCCGATTCTTCACGGAGAACGGCTGTCCGCTCACAGGTTTGTAGAGTGCACTGTTTGCTTGGTCAAATAAACCAGGGAAGACCGACAAAAGTATTGACGGTGGAGGAATATTGATTGGGGGAAGACCGTCGTCTACGGACTGTATTACGTTCTCGTCCGTTTCTCCAGAGTCCCAGTCCCAGGAAGACTCGTGGATATCGGCGGATTGTCGTGGTTTCTGATCTATTGAAGGAGCTGATTTCACTGCAGCTACGACTTTGCTCTGCTTTGCCAATTTCGATGGCTCGGTTGAGTCCCAATCCCATGTCCCACCAGCAGATTTCGGCTTCGAATCGGGCATGTCATCCGGGAAATCGTCAAATGCGCCCCAATCATCTAGCCCATCACTGGCCGATGCGGCACTTTCGGCACCCGGCCACGCCGTTAGCGGTGTTGATTTAGTTTTACTCTCCTCGGCTTTCTTGGGTTCCGTGGGTGTGGCTAGGGCAAGCCCTGGAAAAGGGTTTCTATCATGAAAAGACGGCGACACTGGTGCCTGAGGGTATGTCGGGGTGGCCTCATTCAGATCAAGTCCCAGCAACATCTGAGAAGCCTTTTTCTCGGTGTTGGCAGGAGCCATTAAGGTAGTGTTTGACAGAAGGTCCGGAAGGGGGTGACTAGGAGAAGCCACACTCTCAAATTCACCGAAATCATCATCTTCGTTGCCATCAAAGTCATCCGCATCGAAAAGTACATTAGGGTCCTTCTTGAAATCGCTCTTCACTGCCTTCTGCTGATTGGCAATATGGTGGGGCTCCTTTGGTTGCTGTGTATAGGAAGATTGATTTTGTACCCACGAAGATTTCGCGACATGACCTTGTACAGCTGTAGAGCCTGGAGAATCTATAAGATTGTTTGTGATAAGGTCTATGGTTGGGGCCCGCACGATCCTATTTCGCGTTGTGGGTGGAGGCATCCTCGACGCCTTTGATATCGAATTCACAGACGGAGGCGGCGCAGGCTTCGCGGGCTTCGCGGGAGCTTGCGTGGTGCTCGGCGCAACCTCAAAATCACCCCACCCATCATCAACATCTTCGTCGTTACTTATATCAGGTTTTAAGGACACATTTGGGAAGGCAGTCGTGTTCGAGGACCCTGACCATTGACTTATATTAGTCTGTGACCACGGGCTCTGGGAAACGGGATCTGAAGGGGACGTCAACCACTGTGGGTTCGTCGGGATCTGAGGTGAAAAGGTCGAAGAGGTCGATAAAAAGGAAAACGGATTGGGTTGAGTTGGCGGAGGTTGGGCGGGACGTTTCGGTTGTGTTTGCTGGGGGTTTGGTTGTGAGAAGTCGTCAAAAGCGGCGAAGAGATCAGCAGACATAGTCGTCGACTATTCTTGAGTCTAGCAGGCAGTGGATTGCTATAGCATGCTATTAGAAGTCTCACATACATGCGTTGACAGATCGGGTAGTCCTGAAGGTTAGGTATGGAAGAGAAATATCCAGATAACAAAGACGTCAGAAAGGCCTTTTGAGGCTGAAATCTGACTGAGCGGATGTCTGAGGATCGAGGGGCGTTAGGGGCTTGGGGCCTGGGGCTTTGGGGTCCCTGGGGCTCGATGGGGCTGTCCAAGAAACTCTATCGAGGTAGTCCCCAGTTTACCTAATCCAATTCATTGAGCTCGCAGTGGGCCACTTCCAGGGCTTAAAGGAGGAACGTGCAATGTCCAACCGGCACCTGCCCGTCGACCACTGGCCTTTTGCCACCCTCCTACGACATTCATTCAGCAAGGTAAGTATCTTTTACATCCTCTGAGACCCGGACACGATAATCAACGACAGGATAGCTCTAAATAGTATTGCGCGATTCAAGATCAAGGGTTTGCAAAACCAATGAATGTACACAGTCGATTCAATACCACCAACAAACATATATCCATACCGAGCATGTGCCCCGGTTTCGCGTGTTGCACCTTCGTAGGAAAGCCCGCTGTGATTGCGTTGCATTCAATAAATCAACATTCGTCTCACAGCTCGGAGATAACTTTCCATTAGAGGCGGTTTTTTTTCCTCTGTCGATTTTCCAATGCGCATATTCGACCCTTGATAAGTTTTAAACATCGCGCTGTGCAATTAGAACTCTAGCGATCCTCTACACACCCTATATCATGGCTGACTTAAGCTGGAGGAAGGTCAAGAGCGGCACCGTTCAAAGGGTTTCGTGTTGCAAGATAAGTAGGTATGCGCCTACGAACTTAGGGACACATACTGTAAAGATTCACAGAATACATGCACCACACAGATGCAAAAAGCTCCCAGTCCATAAAATACCCGCGATGCTCTAATACCGCGATTGATCTTTGACTGAATTAGGAATGGCTATACTCCTTGCCGAAGTGCTGACTGCGCCTTTCGCTCCGTCCCAACTCCACATCACTCGGTTTTGTGTCATTTCCAAACCCCAAGAAACGCAACATGCCTGTTTTCCTCACATCTCGAGCTCCTCCGGCATCCGTTACGTTCATCGTCCCTGGCCCAGGGTCTGCATTCGCCTGTGATTCTCGATGCACAGCCCTAGCCAGGGGTCTTCTCACCTCCCCAATCTTCATGTCGTCCCGAGCTTTCGCCTCTTCCTGCTTCCTCCTCTCCTCTTCTCCCCTTTTCTTTTGGTTCGCCTCTCTGATCTTCTTCAGATGCTTCCTGGCGACAGGCTCTTTCAACTTGTCGGTGGCTGCCTGGGTTGAATCGTAGAGACGGCTCGTTGGCCAGCCTAAACCAAGATATACGCGATACAGACCCGACCAGACCACCACTGGAGTTACGATGCGGGTATAACACGCCCAGCTCACCGCGCGCAGCCATGTGCTCAGCGAGAAAACGAGGGCTAATATGATGATACCCAGAGAAACTGGGAAAATGAACTTGAAAACTTGGATAAGGGAAAGCTTATCGGAGTCAAGCTCGTACACGTTCATCCCGAAAATCGATGTCATGAATGAGAGTGGTAACTGATAAGTCAGTCGAAGTGCTCTCTCCAAAGACGCATGACACACGTAAAAAGGCACACACAAGGCATTACTTGCAAGCACAGGCAAGATGACTTTGAGGGCTTAAAGGGATATAAGCAAAAATGCCAGCTGCTACTTACGAAGACGATAGTGACTACTGTGAACATCATGATTGACCTTCCTTGTCGGATAGCTTCGTCCGCTTGCTTCACGGACTGCCAAGCTTGAACCACGCTAGCCTGCTGCTGCTTGAGCTGTAGCAAATCCTTGACCTGAACCAATCGTCAGCTGGAAAATGCGAGTCTCCCATGTCTGAGGTGGAACTTACGTGAGTAGCCGTTTCTTCAGCTTTTCTCCGCAGCTCCTCCAACTGCTCAGTCCGATCATTGACTTTACAAGTGAGCTCATCCGCGTTGGTCTTGAACCAATTATATGTATCGATGATATCTGCTGTTACTTCGTCACCAGCCTGGAATCCCGGCGTAGCCGGTCGCTTCTCGATATTACCTCCCCGATAGATGAAGTTACGGCTTGTCTTGGGACGGGAATAACGTTCGCCCATCTGACCATCGGGGTCCAAGATATGTTCAACGTGACTGACGAACTGCTTCAAGACATCGCGGTGGGTTCGGTTTATGTGAATCATGATGCCTAACTCTTCCACAATGTCTTTGATCTCTCTTTCGAGCTCCCCTTCTGGATTGATGTCCAACAGTGGTACATGCAGTCTCGACGTGTCACCTTGGGCCGAAGGCGAACGGTAGACCGAGCGCGCGTGATCTGTCCATCTCCAAAGTCTTTCAAAGGCTATAGTCTGCTTGTGCGTCTGCGAGACCAATCAGTATGATGAGATGAAGTTCTGACAGGATTTGGGGCTTTGGAACTTATGCTTACAATATTGGCGATAGCCTCTGAGAATGCCTCAAGCACCTGTGGCTGATTGCCCGAGGTTCTGGTCCGGTCGAAGAAGGTGTTGGAGCATTCATCAAGTATTATCAATGCTAGGTCGAACACACTCTTGACCTGGTTGTATCGGCCAAGAGCGATTCTTGTGCGAATTCGCTTGTGTATGCCCGAGCTGTCCTCTTTGTTAACTCCATACCGCTTCGGAAAGCAAGTGATGATTGTCTTTGCGTCGAGAATCCACATCCACAATTGGTCAACCATGATAACCCGAGATACTTTCCGTATATTCGCCGTGCATTCGAAGCAGGTATGGGAGTCATATAGAGTATCGCGCCTGGTATTTGGCTCAGCTTTAGGCTCAGCATTGGCCTTATCATCGTGGCCTTCCCACTTCCCCGTTTTCGAGTCGAAGCTGTGGAATACGCCTTCGGGCACTGTGGTGGCTCGATACACTACCTGATCCCGGTCGCGAGATCGTGTCGTATTGAGCGTCCAGTAATAAGCTTGATCAAGAGTACGACGTGGGTGTAAGGGAGGGTCGTTACAGAGGAAATTTTCCAGCAGTTTCTTGTCTCGATAATTGGACATTCCTTCGTAGAGTCGAGCCGCGTCGATGAGGTACTGACCAAGTTCGCTTTTGGCTTCAACCCTGCCATTTCCATCCACACTGAGCTGATCCTTGAACTTTCGAAGGCGCTGAACGGCTGTTGCCAATGTCAAAATTCTGCCTTTACGACCCGTCCAATCCATCTTGCTCTTGGAGTGTTTTTTGAGCTCGTGTCCTGGTGGTACTACAAGCCTTTCCACGGACCTTGAATCAGTTGCTGCGGTCTTGTCAGAAAATGCTTTCCAGGTGGTGTTATACTTCGATTGTAGCGTCGCAACAATATCTGCCAGCTTCTTAGCCGTCCGGGCATCTTGCTCGTCTTGCAAAGTCGGTTTGAAGGTGCGACGACGTAGCTCCATTCGTTTCCGTTGGCGATGCTTTTTGGCCCTATCCTCTGCATCTTGTAGTTCCGTGGTCTTCCGCCACGAAATCTCATTGATAAGCCTGGCGAATCGCTCGCGCTGTCTTGACGTTTCCCAATGGAGGTATGGCATCTGCAGAAGAGTTAAAGAGGCGAACCTATGCTGATCTACATTGTACTCACAAATAGAACGATATTCTGAGGCATATGATCGATCTTGTTCGGGCCTATGATCATCTTAGTTCTCCAGCTACGAGGGTAGGTAAATGTATTCGACGCACTCGAAGAGATAGCTTCGCAGAATGGGCGCATAAAACGTGAGCTCGCCTCGATACTTTCCCCATGAAGCTGCCCACGCCAGTGCGACTCTTTCAATATCAATGCTGTCTCAGTCCTCTGTTCTTTCTTGACCTCACTTTTGATAGCATCGAAATCCGGTGTGCTTTGCCCAAAATATCGAGCAATTGCCTCCTAACCTGGTTTCAATTTAATGTTTATTCACTTGAGAATACGACTGACCTCGGCCCACTGGAGTTAGCTCAAGTTAGCGACGTCTGGGTCGAGGAGCGAGCCAGGCTGGCCCTGATACTGCTTACTTTCATGTTGTTCGAAGGAATGTGAAAGTAGCTCGTAGCTCTCGGGAACCGATTCTTATGCAGAATGCTGTCCCCGTTTTCACTATCATCAGAGTCCCTCGGAATTATCTTATTGATCTTGATCTTCTGATCAGGGAAGGCTCCCATAATGTTGGGGTTCTTCTGTCCGTTCTCATCCGTAAAATCGCCAGGGCTAGAAGCCTTGAATTGAATCAGGTTTATGTTGATATCTTTCTCGGGGTCGTAGGCCTCGTTCTTCCAGGCCTGATGTTTCCGAGTGCTTCTTTCGTCCTGGGTTTCAACTCGGACACTCGAACTTTTCTTGTTATTCTGTTTCTGTCGCCATAGTCGGACATCGTCAATATTCTCCTTGTATTCATTCGATCTTCTCCATCTCGCACCACTGTCGACAATCATCTGAGTCAAGTGTCGATCATATGGGTCATGAACCAGCTTTTCG
Source organism: Xylariaceae sp. FL0016 (assembly GCA_022578815.1). NCBI lineage: Eukaryota > Fungi > Ascomycota > Sordariomycetes > Xylariales > Xylariaceae > Xylariaceae sp. FL0016. The sequence goes on from MU388747.1 coordinate 515,129, forward strand.
CGAAGAAACTCGATGCGGCTCAATTCATTTTTACAGTTCTGTTTCCACTTTCTCCTCTTAGTGTCTCCAATCTCGAATGCCTGCACTGAAGATTTTCCTTGGGTTTCGAGGTGTTTGATTTCATCCTTCCACAACGGGTTCGCATCATCATTGAAAAAGTTTGACCTTTGCTCATAATCGAGACATCCAAGATAGTGCCGGAGAGGGTCAGTGATGTTCGCGTCGTGGGGCTCAGAATTGAGACAGCCAGTTGGCTGTTCGCCACCCATGGTGCTGGTGCTGGTGAAGTAGTCGCTTGAGTTGATCAATACTAGAGTTCAAGATTAAGATGACCTGGAAGCAGCACCAAATGGAAGAAGGTTCACGAATCATGTATACAGGCTGGAAGAACAAGACATGTCAAGGACAACTCATGTGATGAGGCTCCCAGCCCTGTGGGCTACCTTGCCCCCCATTACTGGGAGCGGAGCTGAAGTAGGTAGCATTACGGAGAAGGCACCTGCGAGCTTCCTCTTGCAGCCGTCTCAATCATCTCGCATCGAACGATAACTTCAACTAGGTCCAATCAGAAGTTGATGTCTGAACGAAGGACGAGAGAGTACATATGTCTAGCCGCTACGCCATCCCCCCGAAGATAACGAAGTTTGCGGTCATACAACGTAACCAGGTGTGTGATCACAGTGATATCGCACCGGGGCCATGGAATTACTGCATCCAACATCTCTCATATGAACCAATAACAGCCTCGAGAACGTGCCATAGGGTCACACTGCAGTCAGCCGTCTGCGGGGTTCCCTGGGAGTTCGAGGTTGGGGGCTGTCGGGGCTGTTCCCAAGAACAAGCAGGAGTGGCCGCAACTAAACGCCTTGGCATCTAAGCTGGAGACTTGTAGTAACGTTGGGATCTGGTTGGGACAATCATTGCCCTCTCTATTGGGCCTCGGAGAAATGGTCGAACTTCGAAGCAGCCTTGCGGCGCAGATGTAGGTAAGAACTAACTGCTCAATATGCGGGGTTTTCTAGATCCAATGCAGGTGATCGGAATCGAGGCTCATCTTTTCTCAACCAAGCGAGCCTTGTCATCATCATTCATGCCGTGCTGTTCCGCGAGCGCTTGGGGGCTGAAAAAAAGAAAAGAAAAGAAAGGTGGATAGCCAAATCGACGGCCATAATTCATCTCGAAACCCTTCTTGGCATCTCAACACGGCAGTTGCAGTGTTGAAGCCTCCAGTACTGGAAACACGCCATCGAGAAATAACACAGACGGAACCTGGCTTGGAGACAAGGACTGGGCTAGCACCACAAAGCTGCGCCAGAGGCAGTAGGTACTGGCATCACCTGGCGAGATCAGTTTCTATCTGATCACGAACTCACTGCTGATGCTGCCATCATAAATGTCCAGTCAACGACACTGGATCACAGAGTATTTAAAGGCCAAATAGATATATTCCATATTCAGAATAGGTTGCAAATAACGGCCACTTTATCCCCTTTGTAGCCATTGATGGAGACGACCGGACAACGTCACAATATCTCTTCATTGAGCTATTTTTGATCATGTTGCCCTGCTCCATGCCATTGAGGCCCTCCTTTTCTATACTGTATACTATCTATTGGTGCCTATTTCCTCACTGTTGTGTAAGATCTTCCGTGCTTTTGATGGCACGAGGCGATATAAGCACAACTGTGGCCGGTAGCCGGCGAGTTGTATACCAAACGTGGGCTTATTACTCCTCGCCTCCCACCAGAGAACTCGACCATGCCCCGAGGAGCTCTATATATTCTCATGAGTTGACGGTATCAAGGTACCAAGTCCATCAAGGTAGCACCGAATGACACAGGCTCTCACCGTAACCACTCCTCTTTTCTCCTCCTCCGCGCCACCTCAAAAGCCCTCATGACCTCCAACGTAGCACTCTATGTACCTTCGCGACCCGGGGCCCCAAGACCCTCCATGAAACGCTGGTTCCTCTCGTCTCGCTCATGCTTTTCCTTCCGCAGCAAGACGCACAGCTGCATCGCCAGCTTTTCTTTCGCCAGCTTCTTGCTGATGACGATGTCTACCGCGATCGGCAAGTCGGCGACGAAGGGTAGGGTCGACGTGTGGGCACCGTAGTCGACACACCCGCGCCAAAAGCCGTTATCGGAAGGAACAATCTTGTACGCGGGCGTTGGTAAGCCGAGGGCTTTGGCCAGCTGGTCTGCCTCGTGGGTGGCCGACGGCTTCGTATCGTCGAACGGCGAGGGAGAGAAATGTGCCGGAGATGCCGGCGTAGGAGCTGGCAAAGTGGTAGTTGGTGACACCGGGTCTGCCTTTACAGCATCCTTGCCTGGTTGTTCCTGAGAAGTCGCCTTCACGCTCTGCATTTTGTGGCCGGCCGGGAACTTGGTGCCATTCTGCGGCATATGACCATTTTTGCGTAGCCACTCTACAGCACATTTCGCGGCGTACTGCTTTGCGTCCTTTTTTCTCGCGAAGCCAGGCTGCTCGCCGTCGGGGTACAAACCGCCTGCCGGGCCCGGGAATGGCGAGTCATGCTCCGCGACCGTGACGGTGGAGAGCCAGCGGTTCCATACCGGGTCGACGGAGCCCTCGATAAAGTGAACTGTCATGACCGTTGTTCAGTGATTGCTCATGGAATAGACTCATGACTTGCTTCTAGTAACACTTCGGCAACAAGACAGCGTGCTTCCAGGTCTTCGTGGTACCGGGAGCTCGTGGGTATGTATAGATACCGCCATAATTCTCAACTTACTACCAGTGATACTATTTGGTCTCTGCTGTTGCGCCGCCCGGAACTCTGATGCGATGTCAGATACAATCCGGTCTAGATAATGTTCAAGAAGACTCACCTTGCAATATGCCGACCCAGTTAGTATCCCCTACCACAGGCTCGGCCTTCATACTGTTCGCTGGCCTCAAAGTTCTCTCGAGCCTTATCACAGCCTCGCGCTGCTCCAGCGTAAGCAGCGATGGCGCCGTCAGCTGCTGGGTGATCCATTCTTGCAGGTGCTGATAGGTAGTTGCAGGGATGTCCATTATGGCCAAAAACTCCAAACTGTACGGACGGAAACGAATACTGGAAATTGATCACTGTAAGGGCATGCTTTTGTGCAAGAAATGCTGCGGAGAAAGGCTGTTATGAGGAGCTCACATCTGTTTGCGTGAACTCGAGAGGCTTGGTGGGGCCGACATTGGGCGAGGGAAGATGCATATGCAAGACGTGATTTCAGGAGGTCACTATCTGGTGCAGCTTGGTCGGCTTCACTCCATTTACCAGGTACCCTATAACTTTGAGCTTTCGCTCCATCAAAGATACATGACCAGAGCACCGATGGACTTGCCTACGTTGCATGCACCAGACTGGCATCTCAACGAAGCGTCGATCAGTAAAGGCGGAAGCAGTAAGGCGCAAGAAAATAGGGCAGATATTGCACATGTGACCAAGTTGCATCATTGAAACCCCCCGAAAAGTGCAAGGACAGGAAAGTATGTGAATGTTTCATTGAATTGTAGTTTGGGTATCATTTATTCATCCGCACCATGTCAAGTGTGCCATACGGCTCTTACGCAGCCCTTTCAGCTACTGCTTTCTACCAACTGAGGCCCAGCGTGTAGAAAACCGGGAGGATTGGTGTTCCCATGGTCCTCACTGACATCTCTATTGCGGTATCAACGCCCCTTGCTCTCTTCTTCGTCTCCTTCTTGCTGAGTCAGAAGCATTACCTTTACTCAAAGAAACCGCCATCGCTATCATCATCGCTGCTTGAGCCTGAGTCGGATGCTTCTTCTTTACTCTTGCTCCTACCCTTATTCGAGCCTGCATGACTTGACGAGGTAGCACCCTTTTCCTTTTGCTGGCCGCTTGCGCCAGCATTAGTGCCCTGTGAGGATTCTCGCTTTTTCCGGGTCTTCGCCAGTTTCCGTTCCCTTATTTCCGTCAAAGCTGATGTACCCTTTTCGGCTGCTTTTTCTATCGTCTTCCACATTGGTGGCCTTTCTGAGTGCAGAGCACGGGATGCAGAGCCAGCGTCTTCTGGCGCTGTGCCGCTCTGCACACCGAGGCCAAGGGAGGCCCCTGAGTACAACCCGACGTAGCGTTCTCTATGGGGGAAATAGCGCGAGTAGAGGCTATCGACTTTGGCAATGTGTAGATCAGCTTTCAAACGCTCGATCTCAGTGGGGTCTGTGGCTTTTTCGAGTTGAGATTGGATCTGTTTGGCAAGTCTATCTGCCTTTTTCCTTTCTGGCCATGGTGGTGAGATTGGTAGACGAGAAGAGTTATGGCAATGAGAAGGGTACTTACCATGAAAGCGGACCATATGGTATTTCTTGATCATAGAGCTGCGTTTCTTCTCATCTGCCCGTTCGTCAAGATTTTGCTTGTGATAGGCCAGCTCTTGCTCGAGATCATTCTGCACATTGGCTGGCAGATTTTGTCCTGTCTTGAAACGACGCTCAATTGTCCGTATTCGCTTCTTCACCCATTGCAGACTCTTAGGGTTGACTTTGGTCTTGTGGCCCTTCGTCTGGCGGGATCTTTTAGCTGGGTGGAAGCCCGGGATTCTCTCGCGTGATTGGGGCTCTTGCCTGTTGGCGTTGGAGGCTTCGGAGGAACCATGGCGTGCCATGTTGTTCTGAAACTCAGAGTAATCCCGTTTGATACCCATTTGACTGATCGTGAGTGTGTAGGAGATCCTGGAGGTAAGGCGATGGAGGGGATGCAAAGGTATGTACCTGAACAGGACTCTAAATTTTTTGGAGACATTCACTCGAGGCCAGTCCATCCATTGAAATCCTGGGTTTAGGTACCTTTAGGTAGGTACTTCTTAGCTTGGAGGGGTCTTGAAGAGAGATTATCATTGGTCGACTAAGCTTTGGTGGGCTCTAGAGCCTCTCGCTGGGTGGGCTGCAACCTAGTCGCGTTGGTTTTGTATTATGGTATAACTCTAGAAGGGTCAGGTTAGATACCTAAAGTATGGTACCTGCTTCTACGTAAAGCGCTGACCTCACTTGTTGACACTCTCCCAGACTTTGATCACCGCAACAAGGTTCAAAGCAGTGGCGCTGTGACCTGTGACCTGTTGAAGCTGCTCAAGAGCTACCTACTTAGGCACCCGGCATTGCGGCGCATCACCTTATGGGGTAGCACTTCAATCAATCGCAAGCAGGTACATTCACAATATTACCTCCCAACCATCCACGGGAAGTGCGCATACGATACTAAACCAGTACCTTAAATTGGACCAATCTTCACCTTTTCTCCCTGTCGCACAGGCTGACATGATGGAATGATTCTATGTCGAATAAAAAGTTCATCCTCGTCCTAACTCTCATCGGCTCGGAGTCGTGCTTGGCAGGCTCCTAGAGATTGGCTGTCATGTCTATTTGATCATCGGTGGCCTTCATGATCAACATATTGGATTGTCAGAACTGCCCGTGTCCATTCAGGAACCGAGCACATAAGTTACAAGCTCTGATCCTGTACGCGCAATATGGCGCAGTATGCTAATTCGAAGCTGGATCGGCCAGAGCCAGGCCTCATCAAGTGGTCTCCGAACCCGGCTTATGACAGCTTCCTGCACGTCAATCTTCAGCACCGCGTGGTGCAGCTCTATAAGCCCACTGGTGTTGCTCAGCCCGGCCGCTTCGACTACGAAAAGGTGGCCAAGTTTGATGAGATCCCTCCTCTGAGTACCTACGATTGGTCGCCTGCCCATACCGGCTTTGTTGCCATTGGAACTGCTTCTGGCACCGTCAACTTACTGAATCTCCATGGTGACTCTAAGCATTATCTAGAGCATCGCCTGAAAGTCACTCGTTTTGTCCAAGCGGTTGCCTTCAGCACGGGCTCCCTGCTGGCTGTGGGCTTGGAACGTGTGCGGAATGACCAATGTCTACAAATATGGGATGTTGCGCAGCTTACCAAGACCGACCCAAACGTTTCCTCCTCGTCGCTTGACTCTTCTTTCCTAGGCGAGCCTTTACATCGCTTTGAGCCTTCCACCTCAGTCTCGAGTATCAAATTCTTTGAGGATCACGCAAGTACTTTGGTGGTTGGCATCAAGAACCAGGGTCTTCGTATCTATGATTTACGAGGTGAGTGTTTCCAACTCAGTTTTTCACATCATAGCTGACCTGGATAGACCCAAACGAGGCTGTTATCAACTTTCAAACCAAATGCAATAACAATATTGCGATTGATTATGCTGATACCAACTATTTCGCCTCGTCTTCTTTAGATAGACCAGGGGTCGCGATATGGGATCGTCGGGCGACATCGAGACCGTCTTCGTCAACCTTCTACCTTGACGCAGTCGACAACGATAATCTACCCTGGGGTTCGGCCCTGAACCTGGATAAGGCCATCGATATAAACCCGGGAAATATCCCAGAAAGGGGCTCTCTGGTTCGTTCATTACGCTACTGTCGAGATCATCGAGGCCTTTTGGGCGTGCTCTCTAGAACGGGGCAACTAAGAGTGTTCGATACACACAAAGAGCACGTCCCTTCCGAGAAGCAGTACGAGGACAGCCCAGAGCTCCTAGAAGCTCGAAGATCTCATGAACTCGACATGGGATATGTTAAAGAAGACCGAAAACACGACCAAATTGTATCTTTTGACTGGATGACCTTGGGATCGCCCGCTCCGACACCTAGAACAATTGTTCTCCGAGCCAGTGGAGCCTATGACATACTCGAAAAACCATCGTTCACGTCAGAACACCTTTTCAAAATGACCCCTTGGCAAGCCCCCTATCGCTTTCTTGAAGGTGAATATTGATTTCCCCACGAAACCCTTACGGTCAGAGCTGACGATGCGAAGAAGGTACTTCCTATCATGGCCTTATGCAGTTTGAAGCATCACAGTATTCCGAAATGCTAGGGGCACTACTCTTGGACAAGGCATTGAACGACGCACCCGTGTTTGGTAACGAGAGACGATCTGTCAACACTTTCGCTCACAAGATTGCTCAATCTCCGTCACAAGATGACAACACGGTGATCGACTTTGAAGCAAATGATAATCGTTTGCCAGACACATACACCAAAGCGTCAACTGTTGCGGATAAGCTACGAGACTTGAGGAAGTACTCCAAAGAGATCCTATATGAACAAAACCTGGTGAAGGGACATAAAAGATTAGTATCAAAAAATGAGAAGACAAACGCGACTAAAGATGGCCCTCCCTCAGCTCGTCTGTTACATGAAAGCCTCCTTACTGCTACTCTCGACACTCAGGGCTTTCCCAAGCCGGCCCATCTCGTACTTGATCACGTCATGTTGCTCCGCTCAAAAGAAAAATACCTGTTCGATTATTCCGCCAATAGAGATATTGTCTCCGACGATCCTTGGTTAAGAGATATGTGGGACTGGGTTGCCGGTGAGAGCATCTATTCCAGAAGATTTGAATTAACGACTAAGCGTGGACAGGTGCGACCGAAGCCTCTGCTGAAGAAGGCATGGCTGCTCAAGGGATTGATTTCAGTTATCTAGGTGTTCTCACGATGTGGGCCAACGACCTCGGTTGGTGCCTGACTGCTCTTTTTCATTATTTGCCGTGCGCTGACTGGACTCAGGTCGCAAAGCGCCATCTAGACACCCAGACACAGTGAGCCCAGACGCCGAGACATGGGAGCGTTGTTTCCATGAGATCAATATCAAATCAGGACAGCCAAAGTACAACGGCGTAGAGACGAAAAAACCATCTCTCCGACAAGCTGCTATGCGCGTGTGCCGATGGGGAAGGTCTTTCACTACTGACATGAGCGACTACGCCAAAGCCTCACCGTCGGAAAGAAACTCTTCGTGGTATACCATGGCAACCGCTCGAGCGCTTTTCGAAGGCAACTCGAAGGAGGCCGTGCAAATACTAAAAAAAGCAAGCAAAGAATACCCTGAACTCCTGTTTGTGTCTCTGGCACTTCAGCTGGTAGGGCGGGGTGATGTCCACCTCGCAAAAGAACAGCTGGATTTTGACGATACGGTCGCTTCAAAGACTGATCCGTACCTCCGAGCTATTTCATCCCTCATCGCAACCAATGATTGGGAAACAATTGCCAATCAGGAGTCGTTGCCACTTCGAGAGCGCACATTTGTCGCTCTCCGATATTTTGACGATGAAGCTTTGACCCTGTGGCTTTCCAAAGAGCTAGAGAAAGCCATCAAGACTGGCGATATCGAAGGACTGGTTTTGACGGGCATCACAGATAATCTGGTCGATATCTTTGCCAAGTACATCGAGAAGTTCAACGATGTGCAAACAGCTACGTTGGTTCTGTCAATATGCTCGCCGCGATATATCGACGATTACCGTTGCCAGGTCTGGCGCAATGCCTACAGAGCATACCTCCAGCGACACAAAGCTTTCATCCAACGGACCAAGTTTGAGGTGGAGAGTACGAAGAAAAGCCGGCTCGGGGAGGACCTTACCATCAAACCTCGGGCGAGACAAATCGCACTGCGATGCGTCTACTGTGACGCAGAGCAAGAGCTTAGAAAGACAAGTTCGGGTCCGCCCTCGACTCAAGGACAGGCGAACCCTCTGATGGCGAGCAACATCCATGCGGGCATAAGCTGCCCAGTTTGTGGTCGCCATCTACCGCGATGCGTCGTCTGTCTGGAGGTAGTCGGCATACCTAGATCAGACAAACCCGAGGGCTCTCCAGATCCACAGGTCAGAGTAGCAGCGAGGTTTCCGACATTCTGTTTGAGATGTGACCATGTCTTGCATTTGGACCACGCCAGACAATGGTTTGCAAGACACGTGGAGTGTCCTGTGCCTGAGTGCAGATGTCGCTGTAATTTCAGAGTTAGTTCCGAACTTAATCACTATTGAAGGCTCTCACTGCATCTGTTTTGTATCTGCAGCCTTGTGCCGTCGTTGGCGATAAAGTTCAGCCTTCTAGTATCTTTCTTTACTAATCGAGCTGATTTCGCTGACCTTGTGGTGAATAGTAGAAGACTGGAGTATAATCTTTGACCGTTACCAATTTTGGAGAGGCCTCCGTATATCTCTTCCAACATGCTCTTCTGCAGTTTTTATAGCCTCAAGCCAGCTATGAACTTAGATCCTGAAAATGAATATCGCCTAGGGTCACATCATAAAAGGAGTCTTGCTTGTCTCGAAAAGCTTGGATTCTGTCGTTCGTTACATCATTCCCGCAAAGCAGCAGAGAACGCCATACACTGGCCATCGTCAGCCAGGCCGAGAAAACCCATTACGCAAGCTGCACAATGGAACTCGTGATTCCACAAGTCACTAAAGATGGCAATGCTCGCCCTTCAACCCATCTTTCCCCCCCGCAATGTCCGTACCGCCATCTAAAATACTTCATTAGCGCCGTGCGCGATTTCGGTACAATGTTCCCTGGTCAGATTTTCCAGCAAACTCCAGTCGATTATTACACGTATTCCAAGGCACACCTCCGAAACATGGAGCTGAACCCGGCAAAAGAGCAGACACTACTGGTCGCGAATCTGCGCGTGCTCAACCGCAATGAAGGGAGTTTGGGCACCCTCCCCAGATTTGCGCGCTCACGCTCAATGCTCTTCATCAAATCAACACAACTATTCCCCAGTAGTCGCATCCAGTGTTCGAAAGAATGGATTCGCATCAGCCTCGTCGATCCTTATTCGACCCATGCTCCTATGCTTAAGGACGAATCCGGGGATCAGGACTGGAAGGATTTGCGCGAAGGTCTACCCGGTTTCATCAAGCACGTTGCCGCCTATCCTGAAAGATACGCGATATTCACGGCTGTCGTCGAGCCAGTATCGACAGCACCTTCTCGATGCAGCAGAACGGGTCGCCGCGCTGAGGTACATCACGCCATAGGCTTCTGTGTCGTGCACTTCTCGACCGCCGGCGTTGCGCGGATGTTCAACCTGCTACTGCACCCCAGGTATCTCACACTGGAGAGTCAACCGAAGGTAACCCGCCTACTCGTCGAGTTCGCGATGGACTACGCGAAAGAAAGGGGCTTCGGTATCTTCCTGACCTCCACGCACCCTCGGATGGCCCACCACCTCTCTGGACCCCTGGCCTTCGTGCGATTCGGGTATGCCAAGTCGTGTGGCCTAGTGTGGAATTTACCACATCAGGGAATGCCATTTCGGTCGACGCAAGCGTTGCTCCTGGGTATCAGCGACGAAGACTACGTTCGGCAGATCATGGAGAAGGCGAATCAATTTTTGCGCTCTCCCCCGACCTGGAGCGCGCAGCTGCCGTTTCGTCCCGCCGCCCGAGCTAGCAGAGGCGATGATGCCCCGACAAAGACGGAACTGGTCTCCGCTGAACGGCCCGGCGATCGCGTCGACCGGAGCGCCGGTACCGATACCGACGAGAGGGCTACCACGCCTCCTCACACGGAGGTCGGCCGAAGCCGGAGGGCATACGACCCGGATGCATCGGACAGCAGGAGCGGTATGTGGTTCGATGATGGGTCGTTCTGGCCTGAAGAGGAGAGCGAGAGCGAGAGCGAAGGCGAAGGCGATTGGGAAACCTTATCCCAGGCATAGGCCGAAAGCTCGGAGGAGTCTCGATGGCAACAGATCATGGGGTAATCCTGATGCCCTACAAGTATGCCTGTAAAGGATACCATGGGAGGGGAAAGGACGTCGATTCCTTTACTACTATTCCTGAAAAGGGTACGATGGAGTTCGAATGAGAATTTTCCTAGAACTTGGCTGAAATATCCTTTCTAGGGATCTGTTCAGCGTATGGCCGTGGTGCCATGGTCGCGCAAAGCATTACGACAAGAGCCACATGGCGGCATATCGAGGCGTAGCGATGGATTTAGGGAGAGGTTTCTCGGATAATTAGAAAAAAAAAAAAGACAAGTCAGCCGCTTATGCGAGCTAGATAGAAAGTGGCAGGGCTGTTGGACAAGAAAATCAGATAGATACATTGTAATAACTATGCATCTGGTCTGATCTCCTGAATTTTTATTGGGCATTTTGGTGCCTAGATCGATTGTGATTAGTATCTTATACCTTTGCAGTGGTAATCAGTCAAGATGAACTTCATCATCTCCATGTAAGACCTATGCTCGTACAACGAACGGATCGTGTATTGTTGTGTAAACGAGGCAAAGTCTGTTTCCGCGTTGAAAACTAATACTCCAACCTCTTTATACACCCCGACGCATTTCCACTCACATACTCTCCGGCGTTTTCACCTACCTACCTACACAACCAACTTCCACAACGGCACGTCTTCTCTGCGTCCCGGCGTGCTCTTCGCCCGCATGTCCGCGCTCGCCGACTCGATCCACTCCTCCTCGGCGGCCGCGGCGTCCCTCTCGATCTGCCGCATGACGTCCAGCTCCGCCAGCATGTCCCTCACCAGACTCCGACAGCCCTTTACGACCCTCGCCACGCCCGACATCTGCGTCCCGGATCCGCCCCTATCATCGTCCCCTTCCGCTTCCTCCTGCACATCCCCTATCTCCCCCAGCATCCGCTGCCAAGTCTCCAACTTGCGCACCAGACCCGCGCACTCCCTCGTCCAGCCGCGGTCCAGCTCACTCAGGAACACGACCTCGTCGCCCTGGATCAAGGCGTCCACGTCCCCGCTCCGCTGCGCGGCCAGTATATCCGCGACGCGCCCCGCCCAGGCCTCGAAGCCCTCTACCACCCTCGCGTACCGGCTGTCCCTCTCGCTGAACGCCCACACGCCGCTGAGGACCTGATCCAGGACCTGCGTCTTCTCCTCCAATCCCCTCTGCGGTCCCGAAACCGCTCCCTGCACGTCCGCCGCACCCCAGCGCAACAGCGCATTCGCGTTCCGCGCCTCCACCACGCCCCGCTCCCTCGCCTGGAGCGCCGCCTCCGCGTCCGCGCACCTCCGGAAGCGACCCCCGAGTTTATGGCGGGCGCTGCGGTGCCACTCGGCAGTGACGGCGGCGGCGTCGCGATGGAGGAGGGAGAGCTGGAGGAGCTCGGTCTGCAGGCGGCTGGTCTCGGCCGAGAGGGCGATGTTGGAGGGGAGCTTGGAGGGCGAGGGGGGCGCGAGGTAGGTCGCGGTCAGGGGCTTGGGCGCGGACGACTTGGCGGGGCTGTAGTGCTGCTGGTGGGTGTTGAAGGCGGGGCGGTGAGTCGGGGCGGCGCGGTTTGGGGAGGAGGGTTGGCTTGCGCTGTGGTGCGATTGGGCACGGGTGGTTGTCTGCGTTTGTGTCTGAGAGCGGGTGGTGGGTTTGCGGGTTATGGTTGAGGTGGTGGTGGATGGTGTTGATGAGGATGCGGAGGTCGAGGATATCTGGGATACGGGACGAAGCGTTGTGACGGCCGTGAGGGTCGTGACGGTGGATTTGGCTCTCGAGTGGCCCAGCGGCCGCTTGGCTGAAGCTGCGGCGGTAGATGAGATGGGCCCGCCGGATGACTTGGGCCGCGCCGTCGTGCTGATGGCTCGACTTGGTGCCGTAGACGTAGATGCAGATGTAGATGCAGATGTATTTGAGGGTGTCACTCTGCGTGTGGAGGGCGCCCTACCCAGGGGCCTCGTGCCGGTGGTCGACGTCGGTGTGGCATCGTCGGTCGGCCGCGTTAATGTCTTGCCTGAGAATATTGCCGAGATGGGCCGTCGGGTAGTTGTGGTCGGGGGTCTCGTTCGCGAAGTGCTCGAGGCCGTCGTGGTGGTGGAAGCACTTGAAGCTGCAGGGGCAGTCGAGCGCGTCACGGGCTTCAGGGCGGGCAATCGACTCGGCGATGCATTCCTCGACGCATCTCTCTGGGCCGATTCGGGTCCCTTGCCGGTGGGCTTGCGAATGGACCGCGTCCGACTGAGACCGGCGGTGGAGGACATGGTGCTGCGTGTGGGCGGTGCAGTGCGGTAATAGGAATGTTGATGTCTTCGTCAGGATGCACCGTGAGGACTCGGTGTCGAGCTTCGCACTGAGTAGATGGGTGGAGGAGGGCCAGGGTGCGTTTTTAGGGGATGTGTGTGTGTGTGTGTTGGGGGGGGGGGGGGGGCACTTACCGCTGAAGATAAGCTATCTGCAGCGAGTGCCTTGGGGCTGGACGGGCCTGCTTTGCGTTGGGTCTAATAAGGTGCCTACCCAGAGAGTATGTACATAAGTGCCTTAAGTACTTACTTATCATACCTGCTTGTCGTCCTGGCATCCATCTGTGAGGCAACCCCAGAAACTTACTACGTAGGTATGTAGAACAGGCCTGGTGTAGAATCTCCGAGCCAGGGTGACATGGATGGAACGAGAGAACCAACCAAGGCCTATGTATGTATTATCTATGTATCTTGGGTTTAGACAGGCCCGGCAAGGACGCCGGCGGCTCTTCATCGTGGTCCGGGCCAGGCACGATGATGACAGGCGCCGGGGGAGGGGGGGGGCTACTGCTACCCTACCTGATCCGAATCGTCAATCCCACATTCGCACCGCACTTGTCAGCTGTGTGACCTATGAGATATCCAGGCCCGTCGAAAACTCTAGCACACTTTTTGCCAAGTTGCGGCTGCTTGCTGTGGAAGTTACCAAGTTGTTTATGGCAGGGGCGCGCAGCGTCTGAAAAGCTGTTCAGTTGGAAGTCTACGTGAGCGAGGTCGTTTGCGCAACCCCCAAGGTGTTGTTTCACGGATAAACAAACATCGCCCCTCAATCGAGGTGAGGAGATAGATCCAATAGTCTGGGTTGGAGCCAAATACTCATCATTTCACCAAGCATCACGCAAAATAAGGCTGTCCTGGAAAGACAAATGATGCACTCTCATTTCGGGTGTCAGTTGAGCCCGTGTCTGTAATTTCCCATCCCGTATCCGTATATCCGTTGGCAACGAAGTAAGTACCCTTTCAACGACGTGGTATCAACCTTGTGTAAAACGCCATATTCAGAATGCAAGCCATGTCTTCCATAGATTTCCCTTTTCCTATCATTGTACATCCCGTCGGCTCCAGGCGGGCTCTCAGATCCTACATATCCTCCCATAGTATTCACTCCTTGCCCTTGCCCTTGATCACGGCCAGGGCCTTCTTCAGATCCCGTCCGTTGGCAGCGATAGCCTCGTGGCACTTGTGGCAGACGCGCAGGTTGCACCATCCACACACCTTTCGCTGCATCTTGTCGTCGGGGCCGACACCGCACGTCTGACATGCGATCACGTAGAAGGCGTTCCTTGCGTTGACGAACTGGCTGTGCTTGGTGTAGCAAGAGAAGTGCTTGTCAGAGAGCGGCGCTGTAGGCCAGGAACCATCGGTCGCGGGCGTCATCTCCAACATGTTCTGTTTGCGCGGGAAACGCAACAGTGCGGCCTCCAGCTCGGCGCTCAGCGGGGCGTCGAGGTCTACCGACGGCGACTCGGGATAGTTATTCTCGGCCGTCTCGTTCACGTCGCTGAGCGGGACGGAGTGGGTGGTCTTGGACACCATGCGGGGCGGCGCTTCGTTCTTCTTGCGTTGTTCTCGCGTGGCGGATGAGTCCTTGAAGGTCGGCGATGGATGATTCAGTTCGGTGACAAGGTCGAGCAGCTCTGGCTTCTCCTCCTGCTGGTGGGGGTGCAAATTCTGATGATTAGACTTTGCGCCAGTCTGGCCCGACATGTCCTCTTGTGGTCGATGCACGCGGACGGCGGGTGCTGCTGCTGGTTGAGAAGGCTGCGCCATCACTTTCGCATCCGGCTCTGGGACATTCTGACTGTGACTCGATCGCAGGCCCGGGCTACTTCGCGTCGGTCGAGGAGTGCGAGGGAGAGACACAGAAGGATGCTGCCCGCGTCCACGATCCGAAGGGACTATTGACAGCTCAGGAGTGCTCGGCTTCTTTTGAAGGTCGCTAGTCGTAGTGGCGAGCTTGTTAGCAGGAGCTCCGACGGGTCGGCGCGAAATTACGCCCGTAGCTGCGGACTCATGGGGGGGATGCTCCGGTGATGATAAGGACGACGACGCAAAGGGCTTAGCCCCTGGCGATTTAGTGGTCTCGTCCATCTTCTTCATCTCGGCCTTGTGTTTCGCCGATTTTTCATCATTGTGGTTAGCGGCAATAGCTGGAGACTCGCCGCGCTTGGCAGATTTCAGAGGGAGTTTGGGTAGAAATCGCATCTCGTCGTCTGTCTGGTCTTGTTGGGCTGCGGGTGCGGGTCGGATATTCCTGCCGGGCAGTGATGCATTCCGGGGAGGGAGGGGCTCAGCACTTGCAGCATGTGATGAGCTTGCTGCCGTTGAGCCATGTGATACTGCCAGTTTAAGCCCCGTCACTGCGATACTACGGTCGGATTTCGACGATGCCCGTCGTCGCCAGATTTCCTTCCGTGGTGGAGACCCGGCCCCAGGCAAAGGCGACGACAAGACCGCCTCGTCCTTTGATGGAGACCGTTCCCTGGGAGTGCTAGGCCGGGCCGGATCCTTCATTGGTGGCGGCGGCGGCAGAGGCTCATCGGGTATGGCCTTGTTCATCTGGGCCATCTCATCCGCATAGGGATTTCCCATCGACAGTACCGTGAAGTCTTTGGCTCCTCCTAGGCGCGACTCATGTATGGCCTCTCGCTCTGGTGAATAGGATGGCTCGCTATCTTTGGTGGCATCACTATCTTGTGAAGACCTTTGTGCTGATTCTGTGGATGTGAAAGAGTATGCCGACAGCAGACTCGAGATGGACGACACTCTCTTCATCTTCTTGTCCTTGGGCGCACTTGACATATCTGCCTGTTGTGTCGGTTGCGGTTGCATCGGTTTGGTCGACGCTGGTGGTGCAAGAGGCTTTCTTACAATCGATCTTGACGGGCCAGGAACTTGAGGGAACTCCATCTTCGTAGGTGGTAAAGCAGGCAGAGGAGAGTCAAGTGGCTTTGCCTTAATACTTATGCCAGAGCTACCCACAGTTCTTGTACTGACACTGTCCTTTCTCGGGGGGAACGGCGACGCTGGAAGACCTGGCAGCTGTTTCGTTGCCGTCTTTGGACGTTCATCCAGACCGGGTGGAGGGACAGGGAGAGCTTTGGAGAAACGAGAGCGCCCCGTCTTAGGGGTCTCAAGGGCCAGGGATTCCATTTTTACCGGTAGATGGGGACACACGTTGAGGGTGAGGCAGTACACAAGCGCGAAACAGCAGATGCTGTCATACAAGATTACAGCGCAGTGGACTTTATGCTCGCGGGTCAAGTCGTCCCATCAGAGTGAGGCAGTAAAGAGGTGGGGCTTCGCGTAAGTTGCAGATATATTTGTGTGGATGGGTGGTGTTTGGAGGGAGGGGGGTCCAGCCAGTTGAGTCGAGTCACTATCATGAGGGATAATCCCCTTGCGGGAGAAGAAAAAAAAAAGATAAAAGAAAATCCCGGTCACGAATGACGAATACTTGGAGCAGGAGAAAATGATGGGAAGGATATTGCAGAGCAACCACTCATAATACATATGCGTTGCCCGCCGTGGGAGAGGACAAGGTGGGATGACAACAGAGACATGCGCCTTATTACAACCTTACGCAGGAACAGCCGTGCAGGATCCATCCGGAATGGGATGCTCGATGCGATCGAGACGGTGCGTGGGGATGCCAACTTTTCTCCTAAGGATTTCTTGCCGTGGTTGCAGTGGTCAGTTCCGTCAACGGGGGGTTTGGGGGGGGTTCAGGGCTCCTGGTTGTCTGGCACTTCAGACGAGCGAAGCTCATTGGAGGGTCGGAAATCACCCTGGATTCCCAGGGAGGGAAGCGTGATCCGGTTGGTGCGCCGGAGGCCTGACTTTGTTCTTACGTATTGCATGTTCAGGACGAGGGGAGAAGAAACTTGGCTTCTTTTGCAATATGCACGGAGGATCGCACCTCGGCATCCTGTAAGTCTGCGACGGATACATACTATGGAACTTGGAAAAATCGCTTTAACCGTGTTGGGAATCCCTGGAAGGGCTGAAACACCCGCGATTCCGTAGGTAGAATATCCAAAGATGAGGTTGGTCACTTTTTTTTTTTTTTTTTTAATTAATTGACGCCGACAGGGGATCGCGTCTTGTCTTCTCGACGAGGGGTTTCCAGACGCGACGGCAGCCAATGGCGCAAGAGCAAGGTAGAACTCATCAAATCGCGATGGCACCCTTGGTGCTGTGAAGCTGGTGGTATTCAGGTGGAAGGGCGACATCACGATCGACAGCGGCGTCTATGAAAGCAGACTTGCTGCGTCATGGGGAACTACATACCTAGGTGAAACATCATGCGGTGAATGGCGAGAACGGCCCTCTGCTGACACGAAGAGAGTCGGTGTATGATGTGCCGATACAATGAGTAACCTGCAAGCGGTATATGGGCACTCTTGATTCCTACTCACGGTAGTTGACTCAGAACTGCGTATTTAATTTTGTTTCCGCTGGCAATATGCGACACAAGAATGTTGGACGGCATCAGCCATACTGTGAAGTATGTGGTACCTGCATATGTGCCTAGAGCACAGCATGGTTGAACCCTGATCGTGGGGAAATCGCAGGAATATGTACAGTAGCACCCGTCAGCAAAGGGAGGGACCCAGCCGCTATGTCATTGCGTGAGGCGCTAAGTACTGTACTGTAGCTCTGAGGCCAGGAACGACTTGGCACCGGCACCTTCGGAGATCAGGAGGAGGAAGGAGCATTAGGAAGTCCAAGGTGAAGCCTGTCAAAGGAAAGAATCCATCGGTAGAACTTCTGTTGAAAACCTTCACGGTGCTACTACCATTAACTAGGAGTATGATGTATGCACGTAGCAGAGCTTCTCAAAATAGCCCACCAACAATGCTCCGAACCACAGGAACGGTCCCCAGCTTGCTGTAACCAGGCACTAGGCACAAAGCACCAGGCTCCAGGCACCAGGCGCACACATTCTCTGGCTCCTGTAACGTGGATCTGCCGGTGATGCGAGTCGCGATGCCACGCAAAAGGTCTAACTCGTAACCCGGGAACTACGCACATCATTCATGCGAGGTGTAGCAAAATCATGACAGTGCCGAAGTTGCGTAGCCAAGCGTGTAGGATGGCACACGTCAGACTATTATGTACATATATTCTCAGCCTCTCTGTGCAAAACACAGCGCATCGTCACAGTTCCGCTATGATGGACTCACTTTGGAAGTGACGCCAGGTAATCGACATGGCAGAATGCATACCATGTTTGCGCCTTGCTGGAGTCAAATTCCGACACATGTGCGTGTCTCGGGTATTCGAAGCAACTGTCCGGCTGTCCGGTCGAGCGACTTTTTGTAATACTTTCGAGGCACATTATCCCTTGGTTGGTCCTTGATCAACCGTGGTGGCGGTACACTATGTACGCCCCGAGTATTGCTGCCGATAGTTATCCAAAGAGGGTTTTGTGCAGAATCTGAGCCTTTTCTTGACCGAGAGTCTGGATGCGACGGAACCAGCCACAATCAAACAGGGGTCAATCCTTGGCCATGACGCCGCAATTGGACCCTGAAGTCTGAGCCTGTCTCAGATCCCCTTTTTCTGGATGCAGAAGTCTGGATGAGCTGCGCCATTGCCAAATGTTGTCCGGGTCTTGTGTCGGTGTCGTTTTTTTTCCCTTCCCTCCTCGTGCAGAGTGGGCAGAGTTGACGACTACGCCAAAAGGTCTTTCTTGCTTTATCCAGCCGAGATGTCCAGCCGTGATGTCCAGCACTTTGACCTCGCCGGCAATCCAGTGCCGGACATCCCATATAGCTGGAACCCGTGTCCGTCAGTATTATATGTCAGAGGCTTGATGACTATTTGCGAAAATTGCAGGCAATGCCGTGTCACTATGGACAGCGAGGTTGCGGCGTGGCCAGATGCAGGTGCCGCGTCTTGGCGGTTTGGGGCACGTCCGGCCAAGTTCTCGTGATGCGGGGATGGCGGTTGGTTTTCAGTGAGCGCAAGTATTCAGAGCAGCGGGTGAGCTGTCAGTCAGGTGGGAAAGATGAAGCCACCTCGATAATTCTTCCAAGTTGTTTCTGAGTTTGTTCCTGGATTTGAGAGTCCAAAATTGGCAATGTATCTATCTATCTATATGATAGGACTGGCATCCAGAGCCTATCCAGCCAAGCGTCTTGTTAATCCAGGTGTTACTGGTGAGTTTCTCAGGCAGCAATTACCTACCTTTTGCCTGTCCAACTCCAGGTTCCAGTGCGGTCGAAGCAAGCTTAACTTTCACTCCGGCTGAAGTAAGTTTCAATTGTCAAGATTTGGGGTGGAATGACTTCCGTAACAATGGTCAGCCTCTTCAGCCCCGTTATTCAACTTTGGGTTGACTTGACGTTTGATAACGGTCGGGCTCTTCGGCCCCATTGTGCAGCCCCGGCGTTGGAAACAAACCGTATCCAAATCACACCAGACCTGGTTCCGGAATCGTTGGTCTCTGCAACGGTCTTTACAACATGAATCCAACAGATCATCAGGTCCACTTCCAAGCACGCGTGCTCTCTTGCTATGTCCATGGGAATGAGAAATGCAGGTCAGTGGGCAGACGCTGCATCAATTTTGCGATTACCAATCACCAACTCGACTCCTCCGGGGTAACATGCGTATCTAGCCGGAAGTGGAGAGAATGGAGACTGAAGATGCGAGAAAACCACTATCTCGGCCTCTCGGCTGCCTATCGGAGGTAAACCGACTGGGGTTTTTGTCTTTCCACTGCGCAAAACTTGAGGACGCCGTGAAGTTCATAGTGTAGCCTGCTTGTTCCTTGCGTGCTCATTGTCTTGAATTCTGCAACGTGTTTAGCAACTGGACGGCTTCTTTCGATACCGTCCTCAACGTCCGTATTTCAATATGGTTTCTGCTCCGAAGCCGACGCCGATGCCAGCCGAGGCAGCGGCCGAAACCGCACCGCTTCTGGGCCCGAACGCATCCTCCAAGAGCGATGCGGCTCAAGTGAGATCGAACGGCACGTTCACGGGCGCAGATGGATCACGCCCTCATGGCGACGAAAATGGCACTGGGGGTCAAAACATCACCAATGATCCGGAGAGCGGTGCCAATGGCCAGGCCCCGAGCCGTGATGGCCCCAAGATCCAAGTCAACATGGCCGCTCTACTCCCCGCCCTTGCCATCGGTGTACGTCCCCCTCCCCCCCCCCCCTCGCCACCCCCAAGCCCAGCACCATAACTCACAACAAAGTCCAGATATTCCTCGTGGCCCTGGATCAGACCCTGACCATCGCCACCTACGGCAAGATGGGCTCCGACCTGCGGGCGCTCAACAGCACGTCCTGGATCGCCACGTCGTACTTCCTGACGCTCACGACCTTCCAGCCGCTGTACGGCAAGCTGTCCGACATCTTCGGGCGCAAGGAGTGCCTGCTGTTCGCCTACACCGTCTTCGGCCTCGGGTGCCTGGGCTGCGGGCTCGCGCGGGACATCACGCAGCTGTGCGTGGCGCGCGCGGTCGCGGGCGTGGGCGGCGGCGGCATGAACGCCCTGGTGAGCATACTGGTGACGGACCTCGTGAGCCTGCGAGACCGCGGCGTCTGGCAGGGCTACATCAATGTCGTGTTTGCGGCCGGTGTGGCGTCGGGCGCGCCGATTGGCGGCTTGATGGCAGATAGTGTTGGCTGGAGATGGTGAGTTGAATTCTTGACCATTTTTGCCCCTATTCTGCATTGTGAGACAGCTTCACAGCTTATCGTGCAGCACTTATTCCAGTCCTTCCCCTCTTGCCATATGTACGATCCAATTCACCCCGAGACTAATAGCCATACAGGGCATTTCTAGGCCAGTTCCCCATCTCCATGCTGGCCTTTATTTCCGTCTACTTTGTGCTCAGTCTCCCCAAATCAGCCGACGTTGATGCAAAGTGGTCCTCTAAGATCCTGCGCATCGACTTCCTGGGCGCCTTCACCCTCGTCGCGGCAGTCTTCCTGCTCCTGTTTGGGCTTGACAACGGGGCAAACCGCGGCTGGAGCCACACTTCTACCATCGTGCCATTGGCGCTCACCCCTTTTCTCCTCGCCCTTTTTATCCTCATCGAAGTGAAGGTCGCCGCGCACCCCTTCGCTCCGGGCCATGGTAAGTACAAGCATGATCCCATAATGGAATTTTTCAGATCTCTAGTTAAGAATCCCTACTAACCCCCCTTTTTTTGCGCTCCCCCGCAGTGATCCTCGACCCGCCCCTCCTCGCCGCCTACGGCGCCAACCTCTTCGGCGTCGCGGCGCAGCTGGGCGTCTACTTCTTCGTCGCGCTGTTCCTCCAGGCGGCGCTGGGCTACAGCGCGACGCACGCGGGCCTGCTCTTCGTGCCCACGACATTCTTCGGGCTCGCCGGCAGCCTCGGCGGCGGGTGGCTGCTGCGCCGCTTCGGCAAGTACTACTGGCTCACGTTCGGCGGGTATGCCCTGGTGTTGCTGAGCTGCGTGCCGCTCGTGGCGTTTTCGGGCGTCGTGGCTACGAGTGCGACGGGCGTGGTGGTCGGTCTGTCGATGATGGGGTTGGGGTCGGGATGCTGTGAGTTTGTTGTCCCCTTGTTCATGATGTTTTTTTTTTCCATTTCTCTTTCTTCTCCGTTCCTCTTTTCTCCCAAGCCCCGAAGTACTATCCTATACCACGGCACCTCAGAAACATGGTGTTTTCCTTATCCGCTGACCCGATCACGCTCCAACCAAAGCCATCACCACGACCCTCATCGCCGTCATCGCCAACTCGGCCCCCGAGGACATGGCCATCGCCATCGCGTGCTCGTACCTCTTCCGCTCGCTCGGCACCAGCCTCGGCATCGGCATCTCGACCGCGGTGCTGCAGCAGACGCTGCGCACGACGCTGGCCGACGCGCTGGCCGACGGGGGCCGCGCCGCCGAGATCGAGACGCGCGTGCGCGAGAGCCTCGACTACATCCGCACGCTGGAGCCCGCGGTCGCGGCCGTGGTGCGGCGGTGCTACGCGGTGGCGACGCAGCACGCGTTCGCGCCGATCGCGGTGTTCGCGGCGCTGGCGCTGCTGTCGAGCTGGTTCGTGAGGGAGAAGAAGCTGGAGAGGTAGTTCCGAGGGGAGATGGGGGAGGGTGGGTGATGGGTGGACGACGACGTCGGTGTACTTACAGATGTGGGTTGCCGAGCGCTTCCATCAGCATGTACGGCGTTCTTCTGACATATTCACCTGACATTTGATACCTGGCAGCTCGGGCAATCACATATGAGATTTATGACAATAGTTTCCATGGGATACGGCTATACAGTAATGCATTTAAAGACTACCCCTGGCAAGTACCACAGAAGCTACCGCCATATGAAGGGGCTCTAGGCTCGGGCAGTAAGGAGAAATACTTGTTTTTCCTTGGCAATATATCACCAAGAGGTGGCCAATATGTTCGTTCAGGCACAATGAAGAGATTCTGTTATAGTAATGGCATAACACCAGTGGTTTGAATTCATGTATATTAGCTACGTTTTCAATCCTGCCACGATTTACGTGGGTGGACTGAAGAGAATAAAAGCCAGAAGGGAAGTCTCAGCGCATTTTATCCGCCCGCGAACACGCATCGAATGGATACTATTAGTAGTGGCTGTTAATCTTCGACGGTATGCATTTCGCAATTCCCGTTCACAAATTCGATCTGTTGGTTAGAAGCTGGACTGCAACCCCCAGTGCAGCCATTCACGTGAAAGTCAATTGGCGGGCGCAACTCGCATTTGCAGCCTCGGTGCTTGTAGAACCGTCGAAAGCAGGGCATTCTGAGTGAGCGTTTCCTTCGGCGGTTTTCTTGATTGACGGTGTGTTTCGGATGATACTGTTGGGATAGAGGATATTGGTGATGATGGTCTGAAAAGGCAGCCGGATGTTCATACGGTGAGTGAGCGTGCTCAATATACTCGGGAGGCTGCCGAACAGTGCCTTTGCTTTCTTCACATTGATTCTATTCTTACAAGAGGCGTTGTTTCCTATGGACTAAGGTGCAGGCATTCCTTCGACTTGTTTTGACTGTTGTAACTGCGTTCTAAATATACCGTACTCGAACCTATTGTACTTTCGAGACAGAGCAGACTTACTTCAGACTAACGATCCCTTTAGCCTTTTGAAATTGCTTTGTGGTCAATCAAAAGCGACAGACTATATGCCATTGTGCCACTACTAACAATATAAGGATTAACTATATCACATCTTGGACTACAAAGAAGGAGGGCGCAATTATACGCCTTGGTGGATGCAGATTGAGGCGCCCAGATGGAAATCATGGCTAGGCTTCAACAGTGGTGCTTGACGCATCGGGGGAAAATACTCGAGGTTGCTTCTGGAATGTGAAGAAGTCATTTCGAGGTGCTCATTTTGCCCACAGACACCTTGCTTGGACCGTCTGTGCTGTTTAAGGGGGGTTTTCATTCGATACTTCTATCCTTTTGGTACACACCTTCATTGAATTCTTCTAACTCGACATGTTCAATTCCATTGTCTACTATCTGAAAGACTCTCTCCGTCTGATAGAGTTCGACGAATGCGATATACCGGAAAAGAGATCCTGTGATCAGGCAAGCTGAAAGTTGGGACGATTACCCCTGCGCAGATCGACCAGGGTACCTAATCCAGTGACCGGGCTTGTGCTGTTCGGAACAGAACAACGGTTATCCCATCAAGCCGCCCATATACACGAAACTAGTAATACATAGACCAGAATGTCGAAAATTTCAACTTTTGCGAAGAACTTAGCGCCACGGGCAGTCCGGCTCGAGCCGTGGATCGAGCATGGAGACCCGCTGGGCTGGTAATTCCTCCAATCTTGTAGCTTGAGTGCGTTGAGGTTCATGTCAACGATGATCAACAGAGAACAGGGAGGCTGTCCATTGCCAAGACTCATCCACTATAGATGCGGCTCTCCCACAACAAGGGGACCAATCAGGACAATCTAACACACCCATTGATCCTCGTATATTGCAGAGAACCGGACCTCTCGGTTTCACCACCCGCGGCGATGTAGCCAAATCCACCGGCACTCTGCGGCTCTGTCTCCCAATTCAGCAAAGGTGCCTGGTCAATATCTGAGTACCGTGGTAACACTAGCATCATGGAAATTGTCGCCAAGAACAGACGCACGCGCTGGCGACATGTTCGAATGATGCGCAAGGTAGGTAACAACATACCTAGGTATACTTAAATATCGTCATGTCGTTGTCCTCGTCGTTGGTCCAGCTCGACTTTCCAGTTCAAGCTCACTTCGACTTCCGCCGCCGCCGCCGCTTTCTTTCGCTACTCTTTCTTTCGTGATAACTTCAAATCACTTTTCCATTCGTTCTCAAGCACAGGATGCCTTCTTCAACTTTCAACCTCCGCGCCACTGTTGGCAGCGCCATCGCGCTCAGCGCTCAGCTTGCCCGCGCTTATACCCAGGTCAATTTGGCCTCGCCATTCATGTACAAAAACGTCGATCCGATCGTGTTCCCGGGCAGCTATGACCAGTCGCACTTGCACTCATTCTTTGGATCCGACGCCGTCACCGCCAGCACCTCGACCAGTGCCGAACTCCAGGAAGGCTGCACCAACGCCGACAACCCGAACGACCTGTCCATCTACTGTAAGTCCATGGCACTCCATAAAACCCATAATCCGTGAACTTTTCCGGCTGACCGGACAGGGGTCCCCACCCTGCTCTACACCACCGACTCCGGCTCGACGTGGTTGCCGGTGCCCGTGATGCGCTTCAGCGCCTACTACAACCTGGGCGAGACCGCCGCCGAGGTCGCCATCCCGCAGGACCTGCAGATGGTTGCGGGCGACGCGTCGGCGACGGACGCGAGCGGGATGCCGGCCGACGCGGGCATCGAGTGGTTCTGCGAGGGCGACGACGGCATCGCGGCCGACGCCAACGGCTTCCCCAGCAGTACCTGCAGCACGCATCTGCAGACGCTCCTGTACTTTCCCCAGTGCGTCAATGAAGACTCGCTCGAGACGGCGTACAAGAGCCGCGACTACGGCACCGACAACTGGTGCCCCGAGGGCATGAGCAGCATGTCGCAGCTGCGCTTCAGCATCCGCTACGACCTGCGCGACGTCCTGCCTGACGGCTGGTCCGGCGAGGCGCCTCTGCAGCTCGCGTGCGGCAACTCGTTCTGCTCGCACGGCGACTTCATCAACGGCTGGACGACGACGGCGGCAACGAACATGATCGCGACGACCGAGGAGAAGTACGAGTTCTCGGCTGTGAATGGCGACCTGGGCAATGCCGGTGATGAGTCTACGTGCACACAGGCGGATGCGGAGCCCGATCTCGGTACGAGCGATTTCGCGACGAGCGTGGCGCTCATGGGCAAGCGATCCGTGCCGGCTGCTGGCTGGTCTTCGCGTTCCCGCCTGGCTAGGAATGTTATGTGAGAGGTCTGAGTGCTCCAATGGATCGAGGCATGGTTGTTCTTGTAAATACTTTTTTTTCTTCTCGAGGTAGTCGAAGACTGCGGCTGCGCATCGGCCGGTGGCCTGAGTATATTTATGCATTTTGCCTCAGCCGTCTATTTTCCCCGTGAAACGTCCATGTCATGCACACAGGTAATACATCTTGATCGCTCTAGCCGCGCTGGTCACTCCAACTTCCTCTTCGTTAGTTACTTCCTGTATCATGCTCGGCGGCACAGGTTGCAAAGCATCCTCAATGTTGGGGAAGCAGTCCAGCAGACCTTTCAAGGGGAGAAGCGAGGGACGGACCGGCCACCTATTCAAGCTTCTTATAGTGCCGTGCATGTTGTCTTGATCCGGACCGGTCTGCGTCACGGGTCAGACGTAACGTAAACATAGCTGGAGGCGTGTGATGAGACTTGTCTTACGGACATGCCGCACAACCTATGTTCCCTCGCACACCATATGTTATACATGTTGCTACAGTCGTCACCGATCACCTATTTGGCCTTGTAGGCTCTATCGACGTCAGTATCTGGTGAACTCTAACACGTTCACAGACTTCTCATTTACCTGGAGAAAGGACAAGGCGGTCAAATCGGCGGAAATCGATGTTGCATTGGTGATGGAGAGTGGGCTCGACCTGACCCTCAGTGGAATTAAAAGGTAAGTAGCTACCTAAGGTACAGAATGCGTGCGGCATACCTGCCGTAATAACCGCCTGAACACTGCTCGCGCCTTCTCCCTGTCCATGCTGAGGTTCAAGCGAGACTGGTTTCCCCAAAGCTTCGTTTAAGGAGGGTTTCAGGGTCCAGCCTGAGTCAGAAGATTCAAGAACAGGAGTGAAAGTTCAAGGGTCAACGACGCATTACTTCTTGATTTCACCTAGCAGCTCCTTATAGATACTAGTATTGACTGAATAACCAACCAGACACATTAGAGCGATGTACATAAGCCAGGCAAGGTATCAACTAGAATTTTTAACATCCTGCTACACAACCAATGGTCATTAAAGGGGACCGTAGATAGTATCGTGTAGTCCTCATCAGCTTGTATCAAGTGATATAGAGCTTGACTCGGCCTTGAGCCCTGATGTCCCGATGTCTCAAGTTGAGATCAAAAGAGACCGCTCAGGAGTCGCGCACCCCACCATCACAGTAGCAACGGCTGTTCAACGAGGGCTCGAATCAACATGTACTAAGTCGCCCCTCCAGAGGCCTTCATAGCATTCCGGAGTTCGTTGCGCAATTGCTCGCCACACTGTTGTTCGTAGCTATTGGACATGCACGATCAAATGTTGAATAGGCAATTTGATCCAGCCTGCACAATTATCCCGTTCTCAGTCGCGAAGTTGATGGATCGGAGGGTTTGTGAGAAATGTGCCAGACATGGCCAGACCCCGTGTTGCAGGAGAGCTAATGAAGGCCAGTATAAGAGAAACGAGCACTTGCAGTTCAGAACATGGTAAAATCCAAACTCAGGGCTGGGGTTCCTGTGTATTCATCACATGTGACAATTCCAGAACTAAACCCGAGTCTCTGTCCCAAGATGGTATCTACTGGATGGCAAAATCCGTTCATGAAAAGACCTCCTCAGTCATATGTCACCTTTCAGCACTCGTGGCATGATGCAATCTTTGTTCATTTTCTCTCTAAGTAGTTTGCCACAAGGCTTGACGATGATATCAATAACGAGGGCAAAACGACTGTGTCCACCCCATCTAAACTTCGTGAACATGCTACTTGCTGAAAAGAAATTGCGAGCTGGCGCAGACTCAAGTCTAGGAAAATTTCCAAGCGAATCGGGATCTCATAACACGTGATGGGGTGGTCGTGGCTCGATAGCACAATAGCGCAGACCTGGCTCTGGGCTACCCGTGACGTATCCTCATCCTCTGGTTGAGAATGGGACCAGCCGACCATTCGTTCAAGTGGTTGAGGATGGTAGCCTTGATCTTTGCCAATTAGATATTGAGCTATGCTTCTCGATGGCCACGCAGAATGGCACTAGAAGCTTCGTCACAGGCATCCTAGATCAAATCTTGCTCCTTCATAGGAATCCTCGGCGCGGGTATTGGACACCCTCAACAGCGGCATTATCAGTAAACCAACTGCATCGCTCGCCTGTGGCCTCGTTGACGAGCGCGCAAGGAAGGCCATCGCCCCGCTCGAAGATCTGCTTGATCATCTCCTTCTTCCCGGCACCAGTGGTGATGAACGCAACCTTTACAGAGTGTGTGACGACAGGGAGCGTCAAGGTAATTCGCTTTGGCGGAGGCTTTGGTGAGTCCTCGATCGGTGCTACCCACGCGTCGGTCTCGCGAAGCAGGGGGTGGCCAGGGAATAGACTGCAGGTATGGCCGTCGGGTCCCATGCCAAGAAGCAGAAGGTCAAAAATGGGAAGCTTGACGGAATCCCCCTTGGCAAAGGAATTGACCAAGATCTTTTCGTACTGGTCTGCGAGCTCTTGCGTGTCGTTCAGGTACTGGGTATCGATCGGGTGGACGGTAGGCTGGCCGAACGAAGCCGGGATCTTGTCCAGAAGCTCTTTTTTGACCAAGGCGTAGTTGCTGTCTTCGTGGTCCAGGGGCACAGCTCTTTCGTCGCAGAAGAATATCTCCCACTTATCGAACTGGACCTTATCCTCGTCGGACTTGGGCTCCAGGAGCAGCGCCTGAGCTAGAGTCTTGGGGAGAGAACCGCCCGAAACTCCCATCTTGAAGACGCCGTGGCGCGTCAGACCGGCATTTTGGCAGGATATGACGTAGGAGCGTAGCGCGGGAGCGAGCGCATTGACATCGTCAAAGGCGAAGAGGTTGGGTTGTTTGCCAGGCATAATGAGGATCTGGAGTACCGAGCAGGAAGTGAAGGATAACTATCACAGAAAACACGACGGAGGAGAATGGAAGCAGGTCGATTATGTATGAGTTGTTTGCGGGATGGCGGGGCAGAGAAAAAAAAAGGTGGTGACGGCGATGCGGACGATGGTGGGGCAGCTTGGCTGTTGTGTCGCTGCGCTTCGGTAGGGCACCTGTCTGGGGTGTGCCCAAGTAATGGGAGCCTCCTGTCTCAGTGTAGTAGTGGTGCTGTGCAATAGTTGCAGTACCGAAAGCTGGAGGATTCCGGGTCTCTGAAGGTGATTGGCGTGGTTGAGTGGGTGAGTCAGGGCGTGCAACTGCAAGTGAAGAAAGACTTGGAGAGAGTGACGAAGAATCAGGCTGAGGTATCTGTCTTCGAAGGGACGGTGGGGTTCTGATAGACTATTGAAAACAAAAACAAAAAATACAAGCGTTGGTCTCTTCATATGCAGTGGTATCTAAACTAGGCTTGTCTTCGCCTCCTCGCTTCCTGAGGTACATAACCTTGACTGCCAGATGATGAAGGTGTTGTTCCATCAATACTCGGTAGCGGGGTGGTTTGAAGATGGGTACAGGTGTATTGACGTAGTATGCCGCTAATTCTGGAACGCTAGCGGGCCACCAATGGGCCGATCTTCCAGGGAGCCTTAGGGGGCTTTTAGGGCCTCGTGGGCCTTCAAGGCGCGACCCGTTGACGGATAAGGCGGGCTATCAGCGGGACATGTGCGACATTTCAGAGCTTATAAGGTACCACCCCGCTGCATCCCGCGCAAGCCCATCTTTGGTATCCAATGTATTGCGCTCAATGGAAAATGCTCCGGAGCAGAACATGCTGCACACTGCCTTTCCACACCTACATGAGAACCCGCCTAGTGTATGGTACTGGTAAGCTGCCACTCGACGTCACTGCCTCTTATCAGGAGTTCCAGTATAGGTCCTGAGTACACCTTGCATCTGTACGCGACCCATTCCGAAGCAGATGATCCCACGTGGCAATACGCCTCACAGTCAAACCAACGTATCTTATTAATATCTAGGGAGCACCTAGGCGATTCAAGGCAGATATACCGAGAAAAATTCGTCTGCTCTTCGGGTATGGAGTGGCATTACATGCAAAGCTGGGCAGGTATTTTCCATCGTCCCTGCGCAACAAATGATGGATGGCGAAGAGGGTACTCCCAAGCCGGTGTGGAAATAGAATGCCGTTCAGTTATGTGCTTTGCGGGGCTTATCTCACGCGTCGTGACAGTCTGTGAGCTGCTTTCTTGTCGATCGCTACTCGTCGACATTCTTTCTATCTATGTAGTTCGCCTCCGAACACCAGGGAACATGATCTGACGTTCCGACGTTGTATTCGGCTTCCGGGTTGATTTCGGCTGCGCCCACACTTCCGGGCTGTCCTTGTGCCAGCCTGTCAGCCAGCACTGAGCCGGTATCATCGATCTCTGTGGCGCTACACATTCGAGTTCCACCGAGAGCTAAAATGATTTGCTCAGTAATGACGGAACCAGGCAATGCTACCTTACAAATCGGCAAACCAGGCTCAAGAGCGCCACCACTTGAAGCCACTCAGGTCAGTATGATTCAGGTGCCATTGCTGCGCATATTCCGCCTTGTCCGCTTCCATCCGCATGTCCGTTATTGAACTGCGCTGCTGCACTGGCTAGACTGGCCAGATTGGAGTGACTCGTGATTGGGCTTTGACCGCTGCCCATTCTTGCCAGCTCGCACCAGTACCATGATTTCAAGTTGTCCTAAAAGTTTAAGGGATCGATTGAGAGGTAGAATGAATGCATATCGTGCTCGGCATGCCGTCGTAGAACTAGGGAATGCGATTATCTATCTTTGATACCAATAAACACGTCTACGATCGGCTATTGAAAATGCCTTCGTCTACCTGGAGTTATGTTGATTTTTGCACTGAGTAGCAAGTGTTTGTGCCTGCTAAGCGGTTAAAGAAGCAGGACCGAAGCCGGAATTGTGGTGCTGACGTCTCCGCCACGAAGCCGAGCGGTCCAGACTTCCAAGACTCACCCAAACCACCGACAGCGCACGACACTCGAACCCCAGTACCCCGAACGCAGCTTCACCAGTATCGGACAGCCAGCGAGGGACAAGATGGGAGGATCCAAATACTTGACCGGCGACTCCGCTGCGATCAATGAATTCATCGACAAATTTGATGTGCGCTATTTTCCACACCTACCGATTAACCATGATGGACGCCTGAAATTAATGCATTACAGGTCTTCCTATTTGACTGCGATGGTATTTATGGTCTGAAAGTCTCAGAGGAAACATGAACTCAAGTGCAGCGCAGGCGTTCTGTGGTCAGGTGACCACCTCTTCGAGGGTACCGTGGAGACGATCGAGCTGCTACGGTCGAGAGGTTCGCCGCCCCCATCACGCTGTGCATCACCGGCCATGCGGTCTATCCTGACCAACCATCAGGCAAAAGAGTCGTCTTCGTGACCAATAACTCCACCAAATCCCGGCCCGACTACCTCAAGAAGCTGACCGGCATGGGCATACCCAGCAACGTCGAGGAGATCTTTGCCTCGGCCTACAGCTCCGCCATCTACATCAGCCGGATCCTGGCGCTGCCCGCCCCGCGCAACAAGGTCTTCGTGCTGGGCGAGAGCGGCATCGAGACCGAGCTGCGCACCGAGGGCGTGCCCTTCCTCGGCGGCACCGACCCGGCGCTCCGGCGCGACATGACCCCCGAGGACTTCGCGGGGCTGGCCGACGGCTCGCTACTAGACCCGGACGTCGGCGTCGTGCTCGCGGGCCTCGACTTCCACGTCAACTACCTCAAGCTGTCCATGGCGTACCAGTACCTGGCGCGCGGCGCCCGCTTCCTCGCCACCAACCTCGACAGCACCCTCCCCATGAGCCGCACCTTCTTCCCCGGCGCCGGCAGCATCTCCGTGCCCCTCGTCCACATGACGGGCCAGCAGCCCCTGGCGCTCGGCAAGCCCAGCCAGGCCATGATGGACGCCATCGAGGGCAAGTTCAAGCTCGACCGCGCGCGCACCTGCATGGTCGGCGACCGCCTGAACACGGATATCCAGTTCGGGGTCGAGGGTAAACTCGGCGGCACACTAGCGGTGTTGACGGGTGTGAGTAAGAAAGAGGACTGGGAGGCTGAGGATGCGGTGGCGGTGCCGGCGTATTATGTCGACAAACTCAGTGACCTCCGAGGGGCGTTGTCATGAGCTCGTCTCTGGCTACGAGCGTGTGTAGATGCTACGGATGGCAAGTTCCAGATGGCAGCATTACGCCTTTCCGATTTAGCACTGGTCGTTGCGGCTGATAGACAAGCATTTAGATCCACCGTTGTTATCTTATTGTATTAGAAGAAGACCAAGCTGGCGAGGATCGTTCATTCGTAAATTACTAAGTAACTCAGAGAGACCTGACCCCCTTCATGGAGTTTCTCCGGCACTAAGTTACGCTTGAAACCATTAAGTATATATGTGATTCCGAAGCGCACCCCGAACTTGGCAAAGCTCGTCGGTCGTGATATCCCGAGCTCTCCGAAGCCGCAACAAGCTACCCAATGAGCTCTCATGGGGTATGAAGCGCGGGCTGCCCCGCGTCTCATCGTAGATGTCTTATGTACGGGATGCCATTGAGTTGTTCGGAATCCATGACGACAGATTCCGCTGATTGCAGGTCTCATGAAACATACATATACGTAGAGAGGCTTATAGCTCCAGTTGGGGTAGAGGGTTATATAAGAAGTAACGCTGGTTTCCAAGCATTTACTTCCTCTTTCTCATGAAAGACTCCGTCCGTACCTTGATCTTGGATAACTTCGAAACATATTTTAGACACTCAACCCTCTGCGAACCATCGACCACCATGGCGTCTCCACCAGCCCCCTTACCAGATGAACAAAAGGCCTTCTTCCTCGCCAACGGCTACGTCAAGCTGAACTCCTGCTTCACGCGCGAGCAAGCCCAACAAGTCACCGAGGGCGTCTGGACCCGCCTCGGCATGTCGCCGACCGACAAGTCGACCTGGACGAAGCACCGCGTCAACATGCCCTGGCACCGCACCTTCGACGCCGCGACGTTCGCCCCCAAGGCGTGGGCTGCCATCTGCGCGCTGTGCGGCGGCGAGGACCGCGTCGCACCCGCCAGCCGCGACTGGCGCGACAGCTGCATCGTGAACCTCGGCACCGCGGAGGGGGAGGGCCGGCCGGTGCCGCCCAAGGCGCTGCGCGAGTGGCACGTCGACGGCGACTTCTTCGTGCACTACCTCGACAGCCCCGAGCAGGCGCTGCTGGTGATCCCGCTGTTCACGGACGTCGAGCCCCAGGGGGGCGGCACCCTGATCTGCCCCGAGGCGGTGCCCAAGGTGGCGCGGTGGCTGTACGAGCACCCGGACGGCGTGAGCCCGCGGATGGTGCCGCGGGGGAGGCCGGACTTTGACGAGAGGAACCTGCAGTGGTATACCGATCTGGTCAACGGGTGTAGCGACGACGGGTTCGTGGAGGCGTGTGGGAAGGTGGGGGATGTGTACCTGTTGCACCCGTTCATGGTGCATTCGGCGACGAGTAATGCGCTTCGGCGGATACGGATCATCACGAATCCACCCGTCAGCCTGAAGCAGCCGCATGTTTTCGACAGAGAAGACGGAGACTATAGCTTGGTCGAACAGAAGACGATGCAGGCAATTGGAGAGGATAAGTTGAAGGGATGGCGGATCACGGGGCCTCGCGAGAAGGTCGTACCGTTACGGGAGAGGATACAGGAGGATATGAAGAGGAAGGAGTTGGAGCGGATGGAAGAACAGAGGAAGATCAGTGCTGCTGCTTGAGAGTTGTGCGATCCTACGCTGTGTAGGGAACAAGGTTGAAGTCCATCCAAATTGCAAATTGACAGTACTACAGTATGAACATACTGGAAGTGGTTTCAGGCTCTTAATCATGCATAATGGTTTATATACGGTCCAGGATCACTTCCAGTCCAATAACGCGTAACATGCTACTTGAGATTTCCCGTACCTAAAGATGGACTCAAGCTCACAGATCTGAAGACTCCGGGAAAGTTCTTATTCGTATTCTACTATGGTATCAGTAAGATTACTAGAATTGACCGTACAAGCTATCGAAACGGTTCTAAGATAAGTACAAAAACAATCTTTCTTTCGTTCCAGCATTTAAAATGAGCTACACTTTCTTATAGAGTTGGCATAACCCGCCAGTAAACCTCCTCCGGCATGGGACTCTGGTCTCTCGTTTATCAACCTGCTATTGATTATGAAATCGCTCTCACCTGTATCCCAATAAATCGTTTTCTCAGAGCAAGTTTTGGTTGTAGTCGAGACTTCCCTGGCCACTGTGCTCCATCTCAACGACAGCCTGAGACAAGGGGAATTGTGGATCTACGAGAGGATTTCGAAGGCGTTCTCAGTGACCTAAAGCTGCTGCTGTCGTAGAGGCGACAAGAGGCCGCCATGTCTTCGTCTCATCTGTAAATGATTTCAGCACTGTTCCTGACGATAGTGAGGGCTCACAATTCAAGTAAAGCCTCTACTATATTTCAAAAGTTCCTTCTTGATGGTCTTCGCGGATACCGAGGGAAAAAAAAAATTCACAGTTTTGTATCCGTATCATATGCGTAAGCTTGATGCTGAGAAGGTGCTCTATCGTACACAACTTTTTCGGTCAATCAAGAGTCATTGCTGCGAATTTCAATGGACATCACTAAGAGCAGCACGTCTAGTTCAAACAAATATAATAGAGTCGGTGTTCAGCAATCAATTAAGTGGCGATGTCGACACTGATACAAACGAGCTAACAATGTCTGGCTCACACAGTAGAAAAGTAGCGCGTCAAAACCGCGCTCGGGAGAAAGAATTGGACCCCGCGACATCGTCACAACTCTGACTGCTACCTACCGACCACCTGCCTGTCTCACGTATACCGATAGCCACCTCACATAACTCATCATATCGCGTCTCTGTTTCTTACCCGAGCGCATGCAATTTCCACCCCCAGTTGAAAGCCTCTCGTCCTCCCTCCCTCCCTCAATGCCCACAGAAGCCACAACCCCCACCATGCTCCCCCTCGAGCTCACCCTCGTCGTGGCCGCCACCCGCAACATGGGCATCGGCCGCAGCGGCACCCTGCCCTGGACAGGGCTGAAGAAAGAAATGGCCTACTTCGCACGCGTGACCAAACGCCTACCATCCACCGTGAGCCGTTGAACCCCCCGTCCCTTTCTATACAAGGTACATAATGAAGCTGAGAGAGAGAGAGGCAAAACCCCAGACGCAACCCCCTACCATGAACGCCGTCATCATGGGCCGCAAGACCTGGGACAGTATCCCCCCCAAGTTCCGCCCGCTCAAGGGCCGCCTCAACATCGTCATCAGCCGCTCTCACCCCGACGGCCCCGCCGACGCAGACGCCGAGACCGACGGCGCCGTGCGCGTGAGCTCCCTGCCACAGGCGCTGCGGTATCTTCGGAGCGCGCAGAACCAGGCGCAGGCGCAGGCGGGCAAGGCGTTCGTGATCGGCGGCGCGCAGATCTACGACGCGGCGCTGCAGCTGCCGGAGGCGCGGCGGATCCTGCTCACGCGGGTCATGGATGACTTTGACTGCGACACGTTTTTCCCATTGCGGCTGTCTGACGGCGGGGATGGCGCGCATACAGGTGCGGGTGCGGGTGAGGGCGAGGGAAATAATGCCGGTTGGGTGAAGAAGTCGAAGGCGGAGCTGGATACGTGGACCGGAGAGATGGTGCCGGAGGGTGTGCAGGAGGAGAACGGCACGCGGTATGAGTTTCAGATGTGGGAGAGGGTAGATTAATGGAGATTTTACATGTTATATAAGTAAGGTATACATTTTTGGCTCAACCAGCCAGCGTTGACGGCTTCATTGGCCGTGACGGACACGCAAACTGTTCCATCCGCCTCGTGTCATATCAATGTAATGCTACAGACTATAATCATACACCTCAACCTTACACCGCAACCTTCTTGATCGGCGGCGTTGTTGTTGTCGTCGTTGTCGATCCCACCGGCTCGCCCATCTGTCGCGCTGTCTTGTCCACGCCCGCAAACTCGTTCTTTGCAGGCCACTTCAGCGCCGACGATGCGCGCAGGAACAGCGCCTCATCGGGCATCTGGTCCAGCATCTGCAGCGTCAGCCGCATCCAGCTGACAATGGCAGCGAGGTCGCGGACATCGACGTCCTCGCGGCCCTTGTACACGTTGCGCCAGACGGCGCTCGCCAGCACGGCGTCGCCCTTGACGAGCCCTTCGTCGTACGCCGCGATGATGCCCCGCCACTGGATGAACAAGTCTTTCAAGTACCGGTGGCGCAGCCCCCGCGACGAGATTCCGTGTATGTCATCCATGCGCGCCTCGGCGTCGAAAAAGAAGTGGTCCAGCAGCTGCGACTGCCACGAGCGTGCGGCGTCTCGGTCCAGGTTACGAATGCGCGCGAAAACCAGGTACATGTGGAGCATTGTGACTTGGGACCAGGTACTGAAGGTCGGGGGGAGGTGGAAGTCTAGGTTAGGGGGTGTACAGTCAGTAGCCGTTTCTTCTGCGATTCTCACGTGGGGAGTGGATGGATGAGTGAAGGAATGGAGGCGATGG
The DNA here is from genome assembly GCA_022578815.1 of Xylariaceae sp. FL0016. Lineage (NCBI taxonomy): Eukaryota > Fungi > Ascomycota > Sordariomycetes > Xylariales > Xylariaceae > Xylariaceae sp. FL0016. Next base: position 550,850 of record MU388747.1, read on the forward strand.
TGAGCAGTGGATGTAGTACCTTGATGCCACATCCCCTCGCCCTTCCCGATGTGCTCGCCTTCCTCCGTCTTGGGTATTGTGTCGGCCTTGATTGCGATGGGGTCAATGGTATACGCCGCCTCGCGGGCGCAGGCCTTGTAGATGTCGCTCGTGGCTGCGACGACGCGGTACGGTTCGGCCCCCTTCGCAAAGAGTCGTGCTACGGTGTCCTTCAGCCCCGCTCTACTCGGGGTGCTTCTGAAGCCTCGCGTCTGCTGGCTCGGTGCGGTTGTCGTTGGCAGCTGTCGAAACAGGCGCTGCTGGCTTGCTGCTGTTGTGGCATAGTATTGGGTTTCGGCGAGGAGATTCCTCTCTAGGTTCGTTCGTCGGGCGAGCTGTGTGAGCTGCTTTCTACAGCAGCTTCGGCACGCCATTGCTACCGTGATATGTGCATAGATATCGGTGCTGTCGCTTTCGTCGAGGGCTTCAGCATTGGATGTGAGCCAGCAACAGGTTGAGTGTTGGAGGTTCTCCCAGCTGGATATGTTCACGTCATTGACATATGCGCGTCAATAGGTCTGCTCGCCAGGCGGGAAATGGAAAAAATGCACGAAGCTAGAGCTGCTGGATTGCGCACTGATCAGCAGCAGGGATCCATTGACCTGAGGTACATACCTAAGGTACTGTGTACATGCAGTAATCCGATCTTGGCACAATAAAGAGTGAGACCCTGAATCGGGTTTTTGGTACAATGCTTTATTACCTTCAACCGAGCATAGGATAATGGACAAGTTTCACCATATTCATTGCAATCCTTTCTTTTCTTCATATAGTACATAAGGTACTTAGGTAGACTTGCATTGTGACCATGCAGAGGCCGACTCTATCAATACCTTGAAAACACCAACGAGGCATTAGTTCCTCCGAACCCAAAGCTGTTGGAGATCGCAACGTCGACCCTCCTACTTTGCGCCTCCAGCGGAACAAAGTTGAACTTCGGTTTGACATCAGGGCTATGGAGGTTTAGAGTTGGGGGAACGGTATCCTTTTCAGGGGTCAGCGTTTGGACATGAGAGCTGATGAGATAGTATATTACTCACCTCGGCAATCGCCTGCACGGCAAACATGGCCTCAACAGCGCCTGCAGCTCCCAGAAGATGACCAATGGATCCCTTTGTACTGCTTACAGTCACTTGGCTTTCATCCAGGTGACCCTCCTCACCTAACATAAGGGAGCGGATTGCCAATGCTTCCGCCGCATCGCCAATTGCAGTACTAGTCGCATGAGCATTGATGTAGCTCACCTCTCGAGGCTTGATGGCTGCATGCATCAATGCTCGTTTCATGGCGAGATACGCCCCAGAGCCATCTTCTCGGGGAGCCGTCATGTGGTGAGCATCACCACTGCTCCCATAGCCCCTTAACTCGGCGTAGATATGAGCACCCCTAGCTTTCGCATGTTCGAGCTCCTCTAGAATCAAGACACCAGCTCCTTCTGACACTACGAAACCATCGCGTGAAGAGTCAAACGGACGGCAGCTCGAAGATGGGTCGTCATTGAAAGCAGTCGATAATGATCTGGAACGGCCGAAGCCTGCAAATGTAAGGGGGTGTATGCAAGATTCTGAGCCTCCGGCAACCATGACATTGGCATCGCCAAACGCAATGAACCTAGAGGCATCTCCAATGGAATGAGCTCCGGTTGTGCATGCCGTAGTTGCAGTGTGGTTGGGTCCCTGAAACCCATACTTCATGGCAATATGTCCTGCTCCAAGATTGATGAGGATCTTGGGAACAAACAAAGGGGAAACTTTTCGGTAGCCCTTCATCACATCGTCAGCCATGTACATCTGGAACAGCTTGCAGAGATTGAGAACCTACGCCCTGCTCGTATGCGAGGCTCGTATTGTACAGTTCATCAAGATTTCCAATACCGCTCCCGAGACAGACCCCTGTTTCTTCGAGTCCTTCCTGGGTTTCTGGTTTCCAGCCAGCGTCTTCAAGGGCAAGAGATGTAGCCGCAATGGCGTATTGAGAGAATGTCGACATGCGGCGTTGGTCTGAAGGGGAGAGCCAGTCTTCTGGGCGCCACACGCCCTCACCGGTCCCTGATTTTGGCACAATACCAGCCACCGTGCTCGTGAGCTCCTTCCACCTCTGTTGTGGTTCGTACTTCGCAACGCTCACGATGCCCGAGTGTCCGGCGATGAGCCTGCTCCATGATAGTCGCGCGCCGACACCGAGGGGCGTGACGGCGCCCAGCCCTGTAACCACAACGCGGCGCATTCTACCTATGCCATAGCCGGGATGCAAGGGGATGCTTTCAAAATCGTCAAAGGTCGCAAACTGACATGGTAGTAGGTCAGAATCTGGATGAGATTACTCCGGACTTTCAAAGAAGTGAATACCGTGACTGATGCCTGCGGGATCGTGACTTTCAACAGGATGATGCGGCATCTTGAATAGAACTTCACTGGAAGAATGAGATGAGCTCGAGCTCATTGCTGGAATGGGTTAGTGCGTGGCAGGATGTCATTTTTGGTGCACACCCCTGGTACATACGGGTCTGCCGCACTGTTCGCGCTCATGCGACGCTAGCGATCTACCTAAGTACTCAAGCTACATATCGATAAGCTCAACCTGTCCGAATATACCTACTTGGCTCTTGACCTTATACTCTCATCCTATCACCAAAGTCATTCTCGTCGCCCATGTGCAAATCAGCTAATACTAAAGTTTCAAGAATTGCAATACAGTATATAATGTGTACGTACATGCTTTTTGCTCATCACTTTTGAAATCTGAAATCTGGTCTGTGCAGCTTCATTGTCGAATTTCATAGGTACCTATACCTAGTTACTGACAGCTCATCAGGTATCGCACCTGTGTTTCACCAATGAGAGCAGTGATTCGATAACCGACTTTCGAGTTATAGCGACGTACAGACATTGCTCGAGCTCAGCGATTACTAAACCAGTCTGATCGAATCGCTGGACTGCTTCCACGGAAGATTTGACAGCATCCCATCTCGCTTGCTCGCTGAGAACACGTTTCAGACAGTTGGGAGGACCGATTACCTCAGCTGAACTGAAACCGCCAACCCTTTCAGCACCACACGGGCTTCACCGAGCCTGGTGGAAAAGCGCACCCAGTGAGCAACGAACTATCAGCTCTCCTTCTCCGTGCCGCGGTTCTTATTGTGCTTCTTAGGAATTGCGGCCACAGGTTCTGACCTTACGCGGCCCCCACGCCGAGCTTTTCAACTAAAGCGGGTCAATATAACACTGCATCAGCAGCTCAGAGCCTCATGGGACTTTAACGTCACCCCTGACATTCGATTTCATACACTGCTCGTACTGTCCGCGCCACAAGATCTCACCCCTCATGTTCTGCTTGCCGATCCGGTGACTCAAACTGTCCTGAATGGACATGGTACCCAGCTCGACAACGTCTGGCACGCTTGCCGAAAACAAACATGTTGAAGATGAGTCTAGTCTCCGCAACGACGACGACTTTGACGAGGGTGAGGAACACGAACGTCTTCTGGACCCGAACTTCTCAGAGGATGGCGACATCGAACTAGATCGGATCAACTCGGGCAGCGCAGCAGCGTTCGATGACGAAGCTGCCGCAAAGGCCAACGAGGAGAACTCTCCGTACGAAGAAGTGAGAGCCGCTGTTCGCAACTACGATGAAGACCTCCCCGCTAGTACCGTTCGCGCATGGACGATTGGCTTGTCCCTAGTCTTGGTCGGTGCTTCGATGAATACTCTATTCTCGTTGCGGCAGCCTTCCATCGGTCTCGGCCCATTGGTAGCTCAAATCCTGGCTTGGGTAATGGGCCGTGGATGGGAGACTGTTATGCCGGAGAAGCAAGTCAGATTTTTGGGATGGACGTTTGACTTGAACCCAGGCCCTTTCAATATCAAGGAACATTCGGTCATAGTTATCATGGCCAGTGTGTCATTCTCTGTGGCGTATGCTACCGACATCATTCTCGCTCAATTAGTCTTCTACAAGCAGAACTTTGGGATAATATTCCAGCTGTTGTTGACAGTTTCAACTCAGTCACTTGGCTATGGAATCGCGGGAATGATGCGAAGGTTTCTAGGTAAAGTTACATCACAAGACTGTCGTCGTTCAAGCGTTACTCATGCCCTCTAGTCTACCCAGCTTCGATGATATGGCCCGGCAACTTAGTTGTCGTGGCTCTCATGAACGCCATGTATGAAAAGCATCAGGTCAAAGACCCTACCGTTCTAGGTGGAAATATCCCACGTTACAGATGGTTCGGCATTGTAACGGCAGTATCTGCAGTATACTACTTCGTGCCCGGCTATTTTGCTCAGTTCCTCAGCATTTTCGCCTTTGCTACTTGGATGTTCCCGAAGAGCCCCGTCATCAACCAATTATTTGGGGGCAATACGGGTCTATCAATACTCCCTATTACGTTTGACTGGACTCAGATCGCTGGCTATATCGGCTCACCTCTGATTCCGCCATGGTTCGTCATCCTGCCACTCACCAGCGTCTCAGGTCCCTAAAGCTAAAACCAACCCAGGCACGCAACGGCAAATACGCTTATAGGCGTCGTCGGGTTTTTCATCATACTTGCTTCCTTCTTCCATTACACAGGAGTCTGGTACTCTCAGTTTCTGCCAATGAGTGATGCTTCGACATATGACAATACCGGTGCTACTTACAATGTATCGCGGGTGTTGACACCGGAGTTTACCTTGGATGAGAAAGCCTACCAGGCATATTCGCCGCTTTTCATCAGGTTTGTCTCTTCGCCCTGCGCTCTTCAAACAAATCTCACATGGAAATAGTACCACGTTCGCGTTATCGTACGGCCTATCATTTGCTGCCATCACTGCCCTAATCGTGTATACGTGGTTATACCATAGGAAGACTATATGGGCTCAGTATAAGAACAGTACAAGTGAGAAGCCTGACATTCACATGAAGCTCATGCGAAAATACAAAGAAGCACCTTCGTGGTGGTACACCTCGCTGTTTTTACTTGTAAGCTGCTTCCTATATCCGAGTTTTGAGGCCATTGTTGACTGAGTTCCAGGTCTTGGCATTGAGCCTTGTCTCAGTCCTCTTCTATCCCACGAACTTGACCTGGTGGGCGTTCCTACTAGCAGTCGGTATCTCATTTGTATTTTCGTTACCGATTGGTATAATCCAAGCCGTCACCAACCACCAAATCGGCTTGAACGTTCTGACCGAGTTCATCTACGGCTATATCCAGCCTGGTCGCCCCCTCGCCTTGATGCTCTTTAAGACCTATGGCTATATCACCATGTCGCAAGCTCTCAGCTTTGTCGCTGACCTAAAGTTCGGTCATTACATGAAGATCCCGTAAGGACTTATCCGCAAACCCATCTAACCATCCATCCGTCTTTCAATGCTTTCATGAGAATAGTCAACCACTAACACCAGACCCCCGTAGTCCCCGCACCATGTTCTGGGCCCAAGTCGTCGCCACGACTCTGTCCTGCTTCATCCAGATCGCCGTCCTCAACTTCGCCCTTGACAACATCGACGGCGTCTGCGACCTCACGCAGCCCCAGCGCTTCACCTGCCCCGGCGGCCGCGTCTTCTTCTCCGCCTCGGTTATCTGGGGCCTCATCGGCCCCGCCCGCGTCTTCTCCCCCGGCCAGATCTACTCCGGCCTCCTGGCCTTCTTTGCCATCGGCGCCATCACCCCCCTCCTCATATACGTCGCCGCGAAGCGGTACCCCCGCTCGCCCGCCCGCCACCTCATGGCGCCCCTCATCTTCGGCGGCGCCGGCGCCATTCCCCCCGCCACCCCGCTCAACTACCTCTCCTGGGGCCTCGTCGGCTTCGCCTTCCAGTTCGTCGTCAAGCGCCGCCACTTCCGCTGGTGGAGCCGCCTCAACTACCTCACGTCGGCGGGGCTCGACCTCGGGCTCGCGCTGGGTACGCTGGTCGTCTTCTTCGTCTTCACGCTGCACGAGATCGAGGCGCCGCAGTGGTGGGGCAACACCGTGGTGACGGGCACGATGGACTACCAGGGGAGTGCGATACAGGTCGTGCTGCCGCCCGGCGAGACATTTGGGCCGAAGGCCTGGTAGGGAGGAATGGGGGTGCGATGGAATCAGACGTTGCGGGTAGACGGCGGTTCGGTAGGGAAGGCTAGAGATTGTAAGGATAGGTGTAGATAGGATAGATGCGTTTTAGACTCGGTATTAAAAATACAGTTCTTGGAACGTTATATCTTGGGTTTTCCGTCATAACTGTCTCTTGCTATACAACGCCACCATACATAAACCTATTGTTCTGTAACTATAAGCGCGTTTACTTTTTAAGCCGTAAGGAGGCTAGTCGCGAATAGGTCTGTCTTTTCTTCTTCTTCTTCTTCTTCTTCTTCTTCTTCTTGTTCTTGTTCTTGTTGTTAATGACAGCCCGGGCACAATCTTGACCCTGTCAGCGTAACATCCGCCAGTATACGACCCGTTCAACAGGTGAAGCTATGAAAAACCATAACTCAGATCCTGTGTATAATTTTTAATGACGACCTCCGGAGATCGTAGAAAGCTCAGTGGACTACACCAGTACAGTAGCTTCCACCCCAAAAATCTTCGTCATAGCGTGTAAGATCGAGTATCACGCTCGGACCATATCTCGCATTGACTTATACTTTGCCCCTGATTTCGCCTACTTCTATCATGTGCGTAAATGAGATGGTCCACATAGCATAGAAGCCACGCATCGATGTAATAAAATGAAGAATTTTGACTCAGTTGGTATCCTAGCCTCATGAGGATGTCATGATCCAACTCTTCTATGAGTTGTACTGTCCATGACAGTGGTATTAGACTCCAGCGAGCGTAATGCACATTAGTTCAGAGTTAATGCAAATGGACGCCGTGTCGCAGCACGGCACTCCGAATGTGCCAAGCTCCCCTTCGACTGGGCCTTTTGATCCCTTAATCAGTAGTGCAGTTACACACTCTCTCATAGTGTCTCAGGGTTCGTGCCATTCCTCCATCTTTACTGATACTTTTTCGCCCGAACGCCTTGCAATGCGGATATCGACCTAACCAGAAAGCAAAGTCCCTTTGTATACATTATCATTCGTGTTTGAATTATTTCATCATCGTTATAGTAGGACGATGATGAAGCCAGCAGCTAGTAAGGCTCCCGAGCCAAAGTTTGGCTCTAATGGTGACCCTACGCCTCGAAGTGGCTGTGTGTCAAATGGACTACCACCTCCCGAGCCCCCATTGCCGGAGCCATCTCCATCATCGTCGCCACTGTCATCGCTATCACTACCGGATGACGTTTGCGCCGCGCTCGTAGTTGATGTTGACGTGCTGCTCGTCTCGGTGACTACCGGGGTAGTGGTTGTAATCGAGTCTGTACTCGAGGTCTGCTGAGACACGCTTGTAGTTGTCGATATCGTTTGCTTGGTCGTGGACTCGGTACTGCGCGTACTTGTAGTCGAGGACGTTGAGCGAGTCGTGAGTACTGGAGTTGGAGTGGTGAACCCGCCGCCATTGGTCGTTGAAGGCTGTACGGTCAAAGTGACTGTAGTGGCTTGAAACCCGGGACACAAAGCGTCTACCAAACCACCCAGTAACGTAAGACCGAGCAACGAACTTGAGTCGATATTCAAATCACCACAGGCGTTGATAATTTGAATTGCCGCCGCTTGTAATCCTCTCACACATTGCGCCGAACATTGGTTCCCATTTGTGAAGTCGGAGACACTGCAGCCCTGTATGTTTGTGTCGTAGGCTCGAATGCAGCTTGAAGGTATTTGGTCCGACGTAATCAGTTGGAAGTTTTCTAGTGATAGCGCTGACGCGGTTGAGGCCGTGGCCAGTATTTGCGCCATCATCAGTAGTCGCCATCTGGATCGTCGGTATTGCGTCATATTGGCGATATGGATAGTCGCCCACGCACCAGATCTGTTGAAGGAGGGTCACTAGCCAACGCGACTTGAACGGTTAAGCTATCGCAAGAGAATACGAAATAGCAGAAGCAGTAGGGTTAAGTTATCTTTCAAAAACCCAGCTATCCACCTTCAACACGCCGATAAGCAATGCTTGCTCAATGCTAAGATTGGCCTTTTGGGGTATAGGCAGCGCGGATCGGAAGCGATGACGCCCCGAAACGTGGGTTGTGTCAGGAAGGCCGTGAATGACGGGGTAGAAGGGGGACTATCCAATGGGGCGAGAATCGCAGGTCTGGGGATTCATATAGCCGGAGACTTGGTCGCTGTCGAACGATGCGCCGTGGTCTGCTTTGATCTCGTCTGAAGCTACGCAAAGGCTAGGCTTGAACGTTCTTGAGGCCTCGCGAAGATCCGTTATGCCGGCGATCACTTGAACCCGTGTATCCCGTTATTGAAATCATGCGTCGATGTATCAAAGAATCAGCGGTTGCAGGTGCGCTACTATTGAGTTCGCGAGGGGTTTTTCCTTGTTTATGAATTGTCTGCTTTGATCGGTAATGTTGGAGGCCACGGATGCGAGACGGGGCGAAGGAGGCCAGAGCGGAACGACGAACGGACCAGACGTTGGCCGGCTCCGAAAAGGCGTGGGACTCGGGTTGGAGGAAGTAAACAAATAGGGAAATGGGTAGAGAACGTTGGCCGGCAATGCGATTAGATGGACGAAGAATAGAACATCGTTGACACAGTCACCGAAAAAAAAGCAAGATGTGAAGATGCGTCGACGAAGAGTAACACAGCTCCAGTAAGTTGTACGACTTGGTCTTGATTTGTTTAAGACCAAGAAAACGGCAATAGTGGCACGCTTTCAAACACCGAATTGCAGCAAGGATAGTAGGTACGAGGGGATTGGAAACTTGAAAGGGAGAAAGACCTGACGGAAAACAGAAACATTGAAAAGAAACACCTTCCCCTACCTCGAGCCTACCTCGCCTTCCCCTGCTTTTTGCTCCTGCTCCTGCTCCTGACTGAAGCTGTGAAGAGGCATGTTTGGTTGGTTGGAGGTATACCTTACCATGTTGGTCGCTTATCCTTGTCTATCGTGGCCCCCCAGAGCAGGCCCAGAGCAGGCCCAGAGCAAGCGAGGCCCTTGGGACTGGCCCCCGATGATGGTACTGGCAAAAGCCAATGTGACGATCCGAGAATCCCCTGGTGGACGATTGTCTCACGGCCAGTCCAGTGCTACGAGTTCGGGAGTGAGTTGGGACGAAAGCCTCCTGGGCAAGACGTCGAAAGAAGATTCGAGCCAATGAAATGGGGAATGTGATGTCGATAGAGAGAAACGAAACGACTCCTGTGTTTGAGGTCGACGATGGGGTAACCCCTAGATCGCGCATCATTGGCCGGGGGCCGCCTTGATGGGGCGGATCTCGACTATGGTATGTACCTATGTATGTAGAGTGTGCAGCACCTGCAGTTTCTCTGCCCGAACTCTGCCTAGGCCCTGCCCATTGAGTACTTACCTGACTGGACCCCAACTGCTGCCTGTCACTTCCCAAACCAGCCCCGAGTGACCTCACAGAGTCACAGCCAAGACTTCTGTGCACGCTGATCAGGAAGGCTGTCTAGTGTGGCTCGTGAGGCTGAGTACGATGATTCTGGCGATCCGCTACTGAGGTCATAGGTGATTGCATCCTCTTCATGCACCTCCAGCTTACTTAGGTAAGGTCATGAGCTCTACAGGTTTTCATGTACACAAGGTATGTACTCATAGTTTCCGTATGTTGGAGAATGACTGCTGGATTACGACGGCACCTTATCAAGGCTCATTGATATTCTTCCAATATGTAGCCTCGGCTTTAGGTTCAGTACAAGGTCCGTTGTTATTGGTCGCGTAGACGTCAGCTAGACAGCTGAAGCACTGCGCAAAGGCCATGGGGAAAGGCACTCATGCCAGTAGCAACACACTCCCGATCACCATGCTAGACCAGTAAGCTTCCAGCAACCGCCAACCGCTGCTCTGGAATTACTTATCCTTGTTGGTCCCAACCGTGAATTTCGTCCTGGTGTGCCGGATAACGTTCGTCGCAACCAGCAGCAGGCCACATGATTTTTTTTTTTTTTCGGGCATAACGGACCCAGCCGTGAGGCCCATCCAGCCTGAGAGGTATGCCGCAATAGGAGAGGCCTAAATGTCGGGTGGCTGCCTTATTATTTTATTACTGAGTAAACTCCATGGTCCCCCTCATACCAGAAGGCAGTTCAATATCCCCCACTCGATTGCTAGCATTGGGCCCGTAGTGCAGCCCGACTCACTATGAATCATTCTGGATTGGCGAATGAAATTGCTCGCTTTCCACATATCAATCGACTCATGAACACGACCACAGATATATGAGACTGGCCTTCTCCAGCACCACGGCGATGCATGGAATAATCGCAGGCGTCAGACCAGTGAAGTGGAGGGTATTCCGCCAACGATACCTGGGTACTGAAAACATCTCGCGACTGCGTCAGCTACTGATATCTCATACTATCCCTGTACAAGATGTCATCCATTGATCGCGACCGGATTGCATCTCAAGTTCGTGAAGGACTCGAGAACACCGCGTTTGCAGCGTCTTCAATGAGAGTACTGTCCGGAGGCAACGCCAACTTCACCTACCACGCCAATCTCAAGACACCCCTCCAGGATGGTACTAAGGAGGTCCTAATCAAGCAAAGTGAGGGTTTCGTCGCGAACAATCCTGATTTTAAATTGACCCTCGCTCGTTGCGTATGATATCCGATACCGTGGCAAAAGGGACCATGGGCTGAATTTTCATAGCGCATCGAGGATGAGTGTCTTAAAGCTCTGTCAAAATTCTCGGTTTCGAGTATCAAAGACGGCACTGAATCGATTTACACTGTCAGAACTCCCCGGTTCTCTCACTTCGATGAGATAAACAACACCCAAATACAAGAATACTTACCCAACAGCAAAGACCTCAAGACGTATGCCTTGAAGACATATCCGGAGAACACGCCAGACGCAGCCAGAGAAGAATGCTTTCAGCTTGGGAGAGCACTTGGCCTGTGGCTACGGAGCTTCCATCAGTGGGGGGCGACGCAGCCTGACCTATACAAGATGGTCTCCGGAAACGAAGAGATGCAGCATCTCAAACACGTTATCAACTTCTCGTGGTTGGTCAGTCGTATTCAGCTGTTCCCTTCGATTCTGGAGGAGGCAAGGTCTGTGTTTGAGGAGGTTAAGGAGATGGCTGAGAAGGAAATGCGAGATGAGGGGAAAACCCAAGTCATTCACGGGGATTTCTGGACAGGAAAGTAAGTGGCTTGCCCTTCTAACATGCGCAATCTGCACGATAAGTGAATTAATCAGGAACAGCATTCTGCTACCCGACTCTCCAATAGAGAAAGGCGTCGGTATCCCCATGTTTGTCGTCGACTGGGAGATGTCACAGGCAGGCGCACCGAACCTCGACGTCGGACAGATGGTCGCAGAACTGTACGAGTTGAAGCTCTACAAGAACATCACTGCGGGTAATTGGATGGTGCAGGGATTTCTAAATGGGTATGGAAACGTGGATGAGGAATTTGCCCTTCGGACTGCGATCCAAGTCGGGACACACCTTATAGGCTTCGGAACATCCGTTCAGGGTTGGGGAACGCCGGATCAGGTTGAAATGGTCGCTCGTACTGGCAGAGATATCATAGTTCACGCATGGCGGAAGGATCGTAAGTGGTTCGAAGAAGGGGAGCTGGCGTGCTTATTCGAAAGCGTCCCATAGGAAAACCTTGGTCTGGCATGGGCGAGCGGCAAACATAAGGACAAGAATGAGACGAAGCTGAAAAATAATAAGGCATTTCAACCGATGTCAAGGGGAAAAAAAACCCTGCTATGAGAAAAATAAAAAGCATCAATGTGTTCAAAGAAGCTTTCCTGCACATCACAATCTAGCCGTTATAATCTGAGGTGATAGTTTCGCTCAGTGATGCAGAACCCTCCTCACCTGTACTCGATGTTGAAAATTTCTCCACACCACCTGCGAAAATGAGTCAAACAGGTGAACTTGCCCAACACAAGAACTTCAGGAGCGACTTTAGGAACTAGAGCACATCAGTATATACCAAAAGATTTTCATATACTCTCATACTGAAAGTCCAAGCTTTTCGACAATGGCGGCCACCGCCGACTCGCAGCCCTGCAACCGCTGCAAAGAGCATGACGCCACGCTCCTAGACCTCCGGACCGAGCGAGTGTGCAGGTACTCACCCCCAAGATTCGTAAATTCAGATCACAACTAACCGAACTCACAGGACCTGCTTCGCCACCTTCGTCTCCAGCAAGATCATCAAGCGCCTCGAGGTCCTGCAGCGCGAGACCCGCGGCGTCCGCCTGCCCTCCCGCCCGCAGCGCTACCTCCTCGCGCTCTCCCTCGGCCCCTCCTCTACGGCCTTGCTCGCCGTGCTCGCGCAGAATCTAGCACGCCAGCGCCAACGAGGCCAGAGAGCCAAGTTCGAGCTCGTCGTCGCGCACGTCAGCACGTCGTCTTCCGAAGGCGAAGAAGGAGAAGAAGAAGGCGACGGAAATGAAGTCAGAGACATCGCGCGCTTCCGCGCCGCCTTCCCTGCTGTCGAGATCGCGGTACTGCCGCTATCGCGACTTCTGACCCCCGAATACCGCCACCTCATCGCCTGGTCTGCTCTCCCGCCCCTGGCCCCCGAGGACGCACTGCCCCCGCCGCAGCGCCTCTCGGACCTCCTCTCCCGCCTCCCCTCGGCCTCCTCCCGGGCCGATGTGACCCGCCTGCTGACCCGCCACCTCCTGATCGCGCACGCCGCGCGCAGCGGCTGCGACGTCCTGCTCCTCGGCTACAATACCACGGCTCTGGCGGAGCTCACGCTCGCCGAGACGGCCAAGGGCCGCGGGCGGGGCCTCCCGTGGCTCGTGAATGACGGCATGTGGCCGCTGCCGCGGTCACTGGACGCCGCCGATGTGACGGATGGCGAGGAGGAGACCGGGGCGTCGGCGGACACTACCACCACCATTTCCTCATCACCGAACGAAAGGCCAGGCCGGACCTCCTCGCTCCCCATCTACTCCCCCCTCCGCGACCTCTTCCGCAAGGAGCTCCTGCTGTACCTGCGCCACCCACCCGACGCCTCCGCCGCCACCGGCTCCAGTTCCGGCTCCAGCCCCGACACCCCCCCAAACCCCCTACCCTCCCTCTTTCCCCCCTCCATTCTAGACCCGTCCCTCCACCCCCGACCCTCCGTGATCTCCCACAAGGACCTCAGCATCGACGCCGTCATGTCCCGCTACTTCGCCGACGTCGAGGCCTCGTATCCCTCCGTCGTCGCCAACGTGGTGCGCACGACGGGCAAGCTGCGGCGAGAGGACGACGGCCATGGCGCCGTGGGAGAAGCAGAGCGCGCCACGTCGTCGTCATCACGTTGCGGCCTCTGCGGCACCGGGCTCGACGCCGAAGGCGATGCGCGGTGGAAGGGGGAGATCGGCGAGACGGACCTCGCAACGGAGACGGAGACGGAGACAGAGCGGTCTGGGTCCGGAGATGGGAACGGAGGTGCAAGCAGGAGCAGGGCTAATCTGTGCTATGGCTGCGAGAGATCTGTTCGTGGATAGACAGGTAGATGTACCTGAATTTACAAGATACAGAGAAAAAAAAAACATTATACACGGCACAAGGCACGCAAAGCGTCCCCCGGAATCACAATGAGTGTCGTCGCAAGCGCAAGGATATATACAACCTGCACTGCGGCAATCATAGCTTGTCCACATCACCCTCATTCTATACTTGTTCCTCATCTGAGGCACAGAACGTGAAACAGTAAATGTCGCTTGATGCGTTAAATGGCCTGCCTGCCTACCTGCTATGCGCTTCCCAAGTCTACCGAAATGATCACCTAGTAGCTAGCAAAATCCCCTTTTCTTCTCTTTCTACTTTTCTTATGCAATCCCCCCAATGCCATCTATATGCCAGTGTGCAGATGCCAGGTCCATCATCCACCAGGAAATATTAACTGATCTCGATACTCAGCACATGCAGAAAGATCCAGGGGTATCGTTGCCCGGCTTTTATATTTACAAACGGCTGAGATCCAGGACTGGGTTGTGCTCGACAAGCACGCGTCGAATCTCATGGCCAAATTTCCTTTTTTTTTTTTCTTACATCGTCTTATTCATTCATTCGCCACTCAAGCCTTGCCGAGCGCGGGATCCGGTAAAACCCGCTGCTCAATACGACGGACGAGCTTGTTGGTCTGCTCCGCGAGCGACAGCGTCAGGATAGTGTGCGGAAGGATACGCGCCAAGTGTGGCAGGAAGCCCTTGTAGATGGCGAAGAAGCCCTCTGTACGTATCGTCTTGCTAAGGCAGTCGAACACACCCTTGTACAGGTTGCCGTTCTGGTTGTAGAGTCGTGACATGACGGTATCTAGTAAATCATGTTAGCTAGCAGGTCCCGTTCTTCAGCTCATCTCATGACAATGATGGCCAGGCCAACAGGAAAAGGCTAACATACCAGGCGGGTGCATGAAACAGCAAACAACAAACCCAGACACCGTACTACTCGCCAGATGCAGCGGCGCGCCTTCCTCCATTCCCAAGTGCTTCACCAGCCTCCTCTTCGCAAAGAAGTACGTCGGCAACTGCACACTACTCCCGAATCCCGTGCGTATCATCGCGGCGCCCACCCCGCGATACAGCCCACGTACGCCCTCCGCTCGGTAAATCGACGTCAGCCCGTCCAGCGCATTCTTATACCGGTGCTGCGTCCCCACCGGCAGGAACGGCGAGAAGCTCTGCAGGCGCGTCTTGACGAGAAAGAAGGGGCTGCCCGCCGCGGCGCCGATGATGCCGGAGCTGGCGCCGCAGAACATGTTGATGCCCAAGTTCTGCTTGCCGCCGTCGCCGAGCAGCACCGAGGCCAGGCCGTGCCGCATCGGCTCGTAGAAGCCCAGCCGGCACCCGTTCAGCAGCACCTGGTACACGTACGCGCACCCGATGCCCCGGTAGATGCCGCGCACGCCCTCGTTGCGCACGATGACCGAGACGCCGTGGAGCGGCCCCTTGTAATGGTGCGGTTGGTGGCCTTTCGATTGGAGCTCGCCTTGGAGCTGCATGCTGTATGGCGGGAGTCATGAAGTCAGCGCGCAATCTTTCTCTCCCTCTTTTTTTCTTCTCTATTTCCTTTCCTTCTCAGTTCTTTCCCCATGCTCTCCAGTAGCTTCCGGTCCGTGAGGATCAGAAGACGGAAGAGCAAGGAACCTTGGGAAAGGGGGAGGAGCTGTCGGAAAGGCATGCGTACCGGATCTTGACCGTCTCGAAGGGATGCGTCGCGGTGACGGCGCCGCAGGCGGCTATACCGCCTGCTATAAAAGCTCTACAGCTCACATGTCAGCTTCCGAAGCGTTTCGTCGAGGGCGGTTCTTCTCGATGATATCGTACCCAGCGGTTGTCGACATGGCGTCGCTCTGAGCCCTCGAGTGCTCAGACACCAATGGCTGCCTATATGTGTGGTAGGGACTCGTAGACGGAAGTTAAGGGAAACGAGCGCGCAAGCTTTGAGGTTCGAAAGTTATGCGGTAAGGGAGCTCTCTCGGCAAGTGGGCCGAACGGTGGTCACTGTATGGATCGGAGGTTACAGTGCTGGTGGGATTTTCGCGAGTTGGGATCGGCGAGGGAGAGGGGGTAGGATTTGGAGAACAAAATAAACATATAGAAGGATGATTATGAAGTCAATTTCTGAATCTGACTGTGCTGATGAGGCTGAGAGAAAAAGGATCCTCGCGCGTGATTGAAAAGAGGTACCTGGATTCTCCTTCGTCAGATTCGTGGGAAGTATCGATAGTGCTTCTCAGTGTCAGCAGATTTCCTGGACTTTGTCTGCTTGGGTTCCGACGTCGCAGCAAGCTTTGCCGTGAGCAGCCGTGAGGTCTCCATTAATTTATTCCAGGGCCCTCAGTGAGACCCAGGGAAGCCCAGAGAGGCGCTGCCAGCTGCCGCTGAAGAGGACCCGGCTCTAGCTGTGTGGAGCCTAGAAGAGTACTGCTGGAGATATCTGATCTCCGGTGACTGCCCAGCCGTTATAGGTCGACGGAATACAGGTACTATCACCAACACTATTAGGCTTGCGAGCAGATTCAGTAAACGGAATCAGGTACTTGAAAGCTTTGTTCTCAGATCCAAGTGATCCTACGAAGTACGAGCTTCTTCACGGAAGAGTGAACAGTAACACGAGACCTGTAAGCCAAGTTGAAAACAAGCAGTATGACAAGGCTTAGCATTTTCTAACCTCTTAGTGAATGCTCATGAAACGTAACTTCAAGAAATGCACAACCTTGAGCCTGTAGATACATTTCTCGTGTGATGCAGTTCATCATTCGGTATCTTGACTGATAAATCAGCCCTCTCAGTGGTGCTCGACACATCTAGCCAGTGTGTGAGCATATCTTGTCTGTCATATCATCAATCTCTACCTGGTTCCACTGTTCATTGCTCCCTTGTCTGCCCCCGACCAGTATTCCTCATGCTGCAGTTGTTCCTGTCTTTGGGGGAATCTTACATACGGAGCAGATAGTAGTAAAACTCATCATGCTGGAGAGTGTCCACCCTCATCCGTGGTGTGGTGTATTAGGTACCAGAAACAGAACATACAATTATCCTTCAATGCATCATAATATCGAATGCTGCAAGTCCACGCTGAATGCGCCTGTGAAACATAGACCTCGCCCAGTGCAACTAATCGCTGATGACCCAGTCCTCCGCTTCTATACTTCATGGCCCAGGCAGTGCTGAACTCCCGAAGTTTGGATGAAATCCTGCTATTACGCAGGACAATAAATTCCGCTGCATGTTCAGCAGACATGTCTCTACCTCAAAGGTAGCGCTCAGATGACTTCGTGAATGGGTCACCCATTCGATGGCCGTGACCGGTTTTCGTCCTGACTGCAGACGAAACTAGCTTGCTAGCCCCGTGGACTGACAACATACCGATAGGTAATACCCCAGCCAATTTATATTTCGTTCGCGCTCCCTTGCGCCGCTGCGTCTAAGCTACCCATTGCATTTCTGCGAGTGCTTTCTTGGCTGACGCGAGCAGGATTGCCATCAAATACCCATGGACCGGCATCGTTCCTAGGCGTTATCGGTCCTTCTTGAGGTTGGCCATTTGGCGAGGGCGTTCTCCGCTCGCCACTGCTCGTCCTCGGAGTAGCGTTCGGGATTGGAACTGGCTCTGTCGTCGCATGTCCCAGTGGCGGTTGTGGTGGTGCCATACTTGTGCTCTCGAAGTTCACGGTAGCATCACCTACGTCGCCTTGAATTGGGGACATGACGATGTCCTCGCCACCGTCTGGCTGGCCAGCAGAGTCCGCTGGCTCAACAGCCCCCGAGGACTCCTCATTAGGTGACCTGTCCTCCACGGCATCTTCGACTCCCGAGTCCAATTGCTGCCATTCGTCCGCAGGCTCGTCCACTTCCGCATCCAAATCTGCAGTCGCCCGGCAATTCGGACACACGAAAATGGGCCATGTCGGGCCGTTCAACATTTCGCGAATACATTTGTAATGCCAAGTGTGAGAGCAAGGCGCAACAAACAATGATTGGCATGGCTGCAACAAGACACAATCAGTAAAGGAGAGAGAAGACGATATGGTTATGAAGCCATAACCGGGCAGCAACGTACAGCAATCGCGTTCAAGCAAATAGCACAGTCCTGGGCATTACCTGCTGAGTCCCCTCCTGAAGTAAGGTCTCGTAGGCGTTTGTGAGTGGCCATACTGCGAGAATGTCAGCGTTGTTTTCCAAGACCACAAATCCGGGAATCAGGCCGGTGAAGAAATCAAAGCCAGATCCCGAACGAGGCCGTCTTGCCGAGATACAATTTGGAGAGCTTACTTGAAGGTATTCGGCTTTGCTTGCCACCCCCGATTCAATTCTACCCGCATTTTAACGCATCGGTAAATCATCTCCTCGCCTCCCTTAAAATCAATTCCCAGCTGCACAAGGTCACCATCGTTGATTGGGTACGGCTTAGACTCGGTACCGGGTGCGCTCAGTCGGATATGGTTGAGAAACGTGCCGGAAGAGCTCTTGACATCCTTGATATACCATCTGCCCTTTTCGTGCCAGAATTCGCAGTGTCGACGGCTGACGACCTTGCTCTTAAATCCAACAGGGGCAGCTGAGGGGGCATTGATGGGCACAGGAGTGTGGTTCTCGCGCTCGGAATATCGACCCACTTTGATCACTTCTTTTCCACTGGGCAGCGTGCGAGTGACGGGCGTAAAGGACAGGGAAGGACGGTTCGACCGTGTATCGTAATATGTGGAAAAGCGTATCGAGGGCAATGGTTCGGACGCCACGTCGCCGGTCGTCGCTGACCTCGTTCGCGTCATACCTGGAGCGAGGGGAGGCTCGAGCGACGTATTCGGGTCTGAACCCGATCTCGAATGGAGCAGAGCTTCGGCGGCAGATTCTGAATATTTGGTAGTCCGTCGACGACTGTTGGTCGTGCCGGTACCTGTACTTACAGGCTGCGGTGGATCCGAGCTGGTGATCGCAGCAGTTGGCTCGTTTGAGTTCTGCTCAGAGGAGCCAGCAGCAGACAGATGAGGCAAAGATCGATGGGGGACGGGCCCGCGGGGTATTGTCGGTGGTGGTGATGTCGAGGAATTGGCGTTGCTAGGGGGAGGAGAGAAGGGGATAGTTGTTGGTTGGAAAAGGTTGTCGGGGTCGCGCGAGGTCGAGTTGTGGTGGGTATGGCTACGAAGATGGATCAAATCTCGAAGGCGGCCCCTGCCGGATGAGCTCGTGCCAGGAGTCGAGATGGAGGCAGTCAAAGGCCAGGAGAACCCCGGAGACGAGGGCGCAGGAGTAAACATTTATTATAACAGCTGAAGGGAACGGGTATATGTGAAAATGTGTAGATCTGCGAGGCAGGCAGGTCGAAGTGCTCGAGCGAATTTCAATGGAGTATTAAGCGACCGTGATTTTAAGAGACCTGAGCGACTAGTTCATGCTCATCATTTTACAGCGACAGGATAGAAGCGCATGTAAGATAGACAAGATCAGGTGCAAAGAGGGGAACCTGTTCTTCTCAACAAGCCTTATGCCTTAGGCCTCGAAGAGGGTGTTCGTCAAATCGGGTCGGTCACACGCAGACAGGTTAGCGATCTTGGGCCTCTTTGGGCTGGGTGATACTGTGAGAGCGAGGGGTGGACAGGAAACCACCAGTTCTTGTTGACCCCGTCCAGTCCGTGAGCAGCCAACAAGAAGGAGACTCTAGGCACAGGCAAAGAGAGATGCTCGGCGCATGTGCTTGGATAGGGGTGCGGAGTCAAGGATCTAGAACCAGAAACAGCCGAGCTAGGAAGGACTTGGGGTAAGGTGTGAGGTAGGGTCAGGCCAGGGCAAGGCAAGTAGGACAAGCGTGACCTCGAGAATCGGTTTGGACTGTTTTTGTGATTTGGAAGTAAGTGAAGCAAGATATCGTAAACTTGCCCAGCGCAGTACTATTGTGGAAGAAGTTGCTAGGGATCAGGTGAGAAAAGAATATGGATGGGGGGAGCAGCGGGTGAGTCGAGAGCTAATTATCATTGCAAAACAACAACAACAATTCCATGAAAGTATCCATCCATCCATCCATGCATTCGGTCCTTGGATCTGACCTACTAGACTGACATCTGACGACATTTGGAGGCAGAAAAGTCTAAAGAAAGTAGGTAGGTACCTGCTAAGAGGTACATGATTAGGAGGTGTAGGCCTTGAGAGGCTACTGTCGGGCCACAGCTGCCGCCTACTGTTTGCTAATGTCGGCGACAGGCTTTGCACGGTCATACAGCACCTTACTACCCTTTTAGCACTCTGCCGTATCCGTCTAGCAGGGGTCGATCCCTGAATCGTCCAGCACAAGTGTCCACCGTAGGTAGGTACTTTAGCGTTATGGCGGACGGGACCTCCAATTAAGCAACGGGCAAAGGAAAAAAAAAGGAAAAAACAACCCGCGCGCCACAACCTTCCTAAGATACCTGATTGCTCCGGAAGAACATATGGCTTATGCTTCACCGATGATTAGCAGTGTCTCTCATCACTTACTCATTATCCTCAGGTTTGTTGACTCGGTAGCCAAGTCATCGACGTCTAGCAACCCACTGGAGAAAACGCCAATCATGCCAGCCTTGAATATATCCATGCAAGTGAGCAACGGCTGCTATCATGTGAGATCAGGTCAGCCATGGGATGCGACCCTGCATCAGGTCCGGCTCTCTCTTCTTTGGGTCAGCCCGCATCTCATCTATTGTTGACTACCTGTACCCGACTCACTCCAACCCGTGGTAGCAGGTCTACCTGATCTTGGCAAGCCGAACAATTCGGGCATCCCCCAATCCATGTCCAAAGCCTCTTCTCCTGCCGCATGTTTTGTTGCACTGAGTCAAGTGTCGCATATGAGCTCCTGAACCTCGAGTACCTCTGGAATACCTGCATGACCTACTGTACGTACGTGTATCATCTAATCTTGGAGCAAGATTGATGGGCATTGCCAGTCTCACCTCTATCACCGAGTTTATCGATTGAGGTGATGCAAGTGAACTCGAAATTGGCTCCGGACTAAAGCAACGATTGCTGCTGATTAGGACCTGTATACGAAAGTTGAATGCGTAAGTCGATTCGCGGCCTCTACAATTGGTATGTATATGTCAGACGCTTTAGGCCTTGCTATGTTAATAAGTACCTACCTACTTACTCACCTTAGGTTTATGGAGACCACACGGGTATGTGCGTGCTGTATCTCCTTTCCAGCAGAGGCATGGCATTTCACACCAGGGCTACACATCGTTGTTCAACCCAGCCTTGGTACCAGACCCAATCCAGCATGAACTTCCCCAGGACTAATAACTTGCTTACACCCATCGCACTCACTTGCACAGCCCTCAATAAGGAGCATTCTTTCAGCGCATTACAGATTCAATCCTAATATTAGAACACCTGCGCACCCAGAGTGAGGTAAGCAATCGTTCGCGTGCAGTTGTTCCGCTTTCAATGCCTTCAGCTGGCATCATCTTTGTCCACCTGCCAGTCACTGCCTCCCAAACATTCTAGCCTTTGGCTGAGCGAGGCCATCTACCCTGAGGCTCTGCGGATGGTTTCGTGGAGGACAGTCTACTGGCCGACCCGTAGGTTTTGTACATAGTCTTTATATCTGAAAAGCTCTCGGCCAATGACATCAATGTATGGGTCCACGATACTCGAGCCTCGTCAAGACTTGTCTCATATGCTTGGATTTGGACAATACCAACTTTGGCAATCCCCAGGAGTTTGAAGATAAAGACGGATCCGGATAGAGGTGCTTTATGTAGAGGAAGCAAGTTTGAATGCCACGAAGAAGTCCATTTCCCAAGCATTTAATTATTATCGTGGCGGACCGCCAGAGTAGTTTTCGCAGAGCTCGTTGTCGAGAATTATTCACTAATCTGACTGCTGTTGGGTTCTCACCCAACTGAATTCTCTTTATGTATAAAGAGACAGGTCCCACAATGGATTATCTATATGGGCTGGTGAAAAGCGTGGACTGATGTTATCGCTCATACATTCATTTGGTAAGACTATGAATAACTACCTATGTATATCATATTAGTGAGAAGCACGCAAAAGTGGTGTCTCGAGGCATGAATGGTACCCACCGCACGGGCCACTTGACTCATGGCGAGCCTGGTATTCGATAAGCTAACAGGCCCGATAAGAACTTCCATCTATCGTCACTCACAAATTTGGCCTGGCTCTCGTCACGTCAATCGCGACGTATATGCTTGACGCAAGGTGCCTCAGTATGTTTCGCGCTTGCTCGACCAAACACTTGACCAGAGGCCTTGCCTCCCCAGCGCGATCATGGGGCCGGTTAGCCCGCCCTATACAGAGCCGGTCTTTCGCATCTGTCAAGGTTCCAGAAGCAACGGCATGGCTGCACCTAGATTCACTGCAATGGCATCCGCTGACCTCTAGACAGGAACCCACCGAGTTCGACCAAGTCACAACCCTACCAAACGGTGTAAGAGTGGCATCCGAGGCCCTGCCTGGGTCTTTCTCGGGTGTAGGCGTGTTCATAGAGGCGGGTTCACGATTCGAAAACCCATCCTTGAGCGGAGTGAGCCACATCTGCGACCGGCTCGCCTTCCAATCAACCAAGAACAAGACGGGCGAGCAAGTTCAGCAAGTGGTTGAAGCACTCGGTGGGAACATACAATGTGTGTCTTCTAGAGAGGCAATGATGTACCAGGCCGCTACATTCAACTCCGCAGTCCCGACAGCAACCGAGCTCCTTGCAGATACCATCCAAAATCCCCAGATCACCGATGCAGAAGTCGCCCAGGAACTTGCCACAGCCGAATACGAGATCACCGAAATATGGAAGAAGCCAGAACTGATACTTCCAGAGCTTGTGCACATGGCTGCGTTCAAGGATAACACCATCGGCAACCCGCTGTTGTGTCCAAAGGAGCGTATATCGAAGATCGACAAAAATGTCGTTCGAACGTATCGCGATACCTTTTACCGACCGGAAAGAACAGTCGTCGCATTTGCCGGTATCCCTCACACAGATGCCGTCGAGCTGGCAACGGAACATTTTGGAAACATGAAGGGTTCAGAGCAATCACCACTAGCGAGAAGTGGTTCCGAAACTTCCTTGGACTCGTTGACATCGAGTGGAAGCGAATCCTCTTCGGCCTCGGCATCATCAACTAGTTCTTCCTCCTCATCCCAGCAGCCTTCCAGTTTATTCAACAAGATACCCCTTTTCAAGAACCTTTCAACCTCAGCGACCAATAATGCCGCCGTTTTAAATACAGTCGCCCCCTCCTTAGACGATGTTTCCGCACCGTCGCACTACACAGGTGGTTTCATCGCTCTTCCTACTCAGCCCCAATCTAATAACCCCATGAACCCCCATTTCACTCATATCCATCTTGCTTTTGAGGGACTACCAACCTCATCTGACGATATCTACGCTCTCGCGACCTTGAATACTCTACTGGGTGGCGGCGGCTCTTTCTCCGCTGGTGGTCCTGGAAAGGGCATGTATTCGCGATTATATACCAATGTCTTGAACCAGCATGGTTGGGTTGAGTCATGTATGGCGTTCAATAACTCCTACACGGACTCTGGTCTGTTTGGAATCTCTGCGCTATGCATACCGGGCCGCACACAAAATATGCTGGATGTTATGTGCCAGGAGCTGCGTGCGCTCACACTCGACACAGGCTTCGCAGCGTTGACCCAGGTTGAAGTCCAGCGTGCCAAAAACCAGCTGAGATCAAGCCTGCTGATGAATTTGGAGAGTCGCATGATCGAGCTCGAGGACTTGGGAAGACAGGTTCAAGTCCACGGCCGAAAGGTTCCAGTTCTGGAGATGTGCCGGCGGATAGAAAGCTTAACGGTTCAAGATTTGCGCCGTGTCGCGAAGCAAGTGTTCGGTGGGCTGGTTCAAAATACTGGAAAGGGCAGCGGCGCGCCTACCGTGGTGTTGCAAGAAGCTGACGCTCCTGGCTTCTCCGCCAAGCCTATGACTTGGGAGGAGATTCAAGACAGGATTTACAGATGGGGACTGGGCAAGCGGTGAGGCGCTATGCCACTGCCCTCATATCCAGAGGTCTAGGCACAGCTATCTGAAGTCTTCGAGACTGCACGAGTTGTCCTGTACGATAATATCGGTATGCGCCAATTGGGGCTGGCGCATCACCCCCTACTACTCTAGACAGTGTATAATGACATGTAACAACATAAGAGCATGATGGAAGTCACCTCTGGCACACAGACCATTCAGGGTTAGGTTCAGGTGTAGAATTCAATTGAGCATCCCAATTTTTGCGTCAAGTTCTCATTCGCCACCGCGGGACGGATCTCGGATGACAGAGATGAGCGTACAGGCCGGACTGGAAGCTGAAGAAGCTGCTGAAACCTAGTTGACGTCTCCGGAGAATGTATAACGAGTGATGCCTCCGTGTGTCATCTCCCAGACGCAGTGCTGTCTTATTGTCTATGGGTCTGGGTCTGGCAGTACGCATACAAGATACGACGCTGCGTCGCTAGTTCTTACTCACGCCGCATTGAGTCATACCCATGATTTACATCTTACCGCCCCTACACCACATTCATGTCGTTGGCAACGGTGCCGAAATAAGATATTCTTTCTATTTCTTGATGTTGTGGGTATATAAAGCCAGTCAAATGAAATAAATCGTGCATGAGAATATGGCCATTATGCTCGTCCTGGTAATCCAAGCGTTGTACATATACACTCACGTCTCACAAGCATGGATCTCTTCCAATCCTCAACCTTCGGCCGGCACGTCGAGGCCATCATGAAGCAGCACCGCGTACCCGGCTTCGCCATCGCCATCGCGCACGGCAACAAAACCGCATCGGCGGGGTACGGGTATGCGGTGCTAGGTGGCGAGCCCGACGGCGAAGATGGCCTCGACGGTAGCGATCACCGAGACGATAAAAAGGAGAAGAAAAAGGGGCGCAGGAAAAAGACCCTTGAGGGCAGTGGTGAACATGAGCCGGAAGGACGGATACCGTTCACGCCTGACACGCTTTTCGACTTTGCCTCGTGCTCCAAGTCGTTGACGGCCGCGGCGGTGGCGCTGCTGGTCGAGGACGAGGCGCATCCTGATGTGAGGTGGGACGCCGTTGTGTCGCGGCTGCTGCCGGAGGACTTTGTCTTGGGCCAGAAGGAGTACACGGACGCTGTCACCGTTGATGACATGTTGAGTCATCGAACTGGTCTCCCGCGGTACGTTATCCGCGCTTGTGCCCGCGGGCGAAATCTGGCTTGTCGGAGAAAGATCGGCAGTGTGCTTTGACGATAGCTGATGGGAACATAGGCATGATGTATCGTATCTCGGCACACGCGCGGAGAAGCCTGACGATGCGCGCTCTATCACGCGGAGTTTCCGTCACCTTGAGATTGCGGCGCCACTGCGCACGCGATATAGTGAGTGTTGCTCTCCTTCGCGGGCACCAAGCTCCTTTCATTCTGGTTATGAGCGTCTTGGAATATTCCAGGACACCCCGTGCCTCAATCTTGAAGCAAAAACGGACATGGATTCAAAGTCGTTGGTTTTCATTTGGGATATCAGGAGACCTGACAATATGTCCCAGTGTACAACAACATGATGTTCACAGCAGCGGTCCACCTGGTCGAAGTGAAAACACGACAGCCATTCGCCGACTTCATGCAACAGCGCATCTTTGGCCCCCTGGAAATGAACTCAACAGTCGTGCAGCCATCCGCGGCGCAAGCCCGCGGTATGGGCGACCGGCTGTCAAGAGGATACTACTGGGAGAGCAAGAAGAGGGCGACACGCAACGCCGATCTTCAAGCCCGACTGAAGACGAGGGGTAGACCCAGCTCCTCGACCACAGATGAAACTCCGAGTCAGGAGCCCGAGGGGAAGAGTAAGCCGCAGCAGGGAGGCAAATTTCACGGCTTCCCGATGATGGACTGCCCCGAAGGCGTGGGCGCCGGCTCCATAATCAGCTCGGCTAACGACTTCATCCGCTGGGTTCGAGCACTCATGGAACACGGAGGTAGCCACAGAATCAAAGATGATAAGCTCACCAGCAACCCCATCAACGAGAGTATCTACCGCGGCCTGACCCGCCTCCGCACAATCACCTCCCCGAACCCCAGTGCGAAGAAACTCAAGCCGTACACCTCGCCCCGGTTCTACGCCGCAGGGCTTGAGGCGCACTGGTACCGCGGCGCTCTGATCATCGGCCACGACGGCAGTATTGAAGGCTTCTCGAGCCGGTTCTTCTTCCTGCCCGAGTACCACTTCGGCGCCGTGATGTTCGGGAACGAGGACAGGGCTGATGCGGTGGCCAGCGTGCTGCAGTGGGAGCTGGTGGACGAGGTATTGGGCATCCCTGTCGAAGAGAGGGGGAAAGAGCGGAAGCGGAAGAATAGAAAGGTTGAGAAAGAGGTGGAGGAGAGTGAAGGTGAGGGTCACGAGAGCTCTGACGCCGAGGACACTTCGAATTCAGAGGATAAGGGTAAGGGGGACACGACTACTTCTGGTACGCAAGAGATCAATGAGGAAGAAGGTAGTGATGCAAGACCTTTCCCAGCGAGATTGCCCCTTGAAGCATACACTGGTACTTTCTCGAACGCTGGGTATCACACTCTCGCGGTACAAATTGACGACAACGGCCTGCTGTTCGTCGAAGCGACAGATCGTTCCTTTGGCTTCACTCTGACGTTCGAGGAGAATGCGGAAGGGAACCACGTGCTCGCGGCCAAAGATGTGAGGGATGGTGACGGACAGGGAATTGTCAAGCACTTCACAGCGCATATGAAATACTGGCAAAATGGCATATACGAATCCATGCCCGCAGCATTCTTATGCCGACGATCCGAATCCTGGGATGATAAGACCAAGGCTGGCTTTCAGGCGGTTAGGATGGGCATCAAGTTTGAGGATGAGCTTTCGGGGTTGATCTGGTTTGATAGAATCTGACGGCTCCAAGACTCCGCCACCGCTTCTCCAGTTCCGTAGGTTGGCAATCATCAATGAGAGCCTATATATCTAGAGACGGCGAGCCATCAAAAAGGCGATCAAAGAGTCTGCAGATCAGTGCTCAGCGACGGCTTGGATAAGTTCTGTTGTGAGTATGGAGGTGATGTTGCATGGCGGCACCATCTTTTCGTCGTCGCGTAATTTCCAAAGACTTCTAGCAAATTAGCTGAGCAGAAGGTGAATTCTGTGATTGAGAGGGTCATGCTCAAGTAAGGGACATTTGATCCAGGGAACCAACAACATAAGGCACATTCTTGCCTGCTCGTTAGCCATGCAACTCGTTTGTTGTACACCACCGTCTTTTTTCCACCTGTTCTCCCGGAAAACGCCATTGGACACGGATAGCAAAATTGCCCATATCGTGTCTTACTGTATTACAAATATTTGGGCGAAAAAAAAATAAGACTACAGAGTTGCGTCTTAAAAAAAACCACCAGAGAACCATGGCACAGCCAGACTCACGAATGTTCAGGAACGCAGAAGAGTCTTACCGATTTCTCCGCCTGGAGTTATTGAGAATGTGTCTGATGGCTCGTAAGCTGGCCATTCCACCAATCTTGGAGGCTCATTCGGCTGTGCTTGTGTTGCTCTTGACATAACACGGTTCCGAATCGTGCTCAGTTCTGTCTTCACCGTTGTATTGTCGAGAAGAAGCTGATCAGCAACGCACTATGGAATCCGGTGACTACCGTGACGCCTCCTGCATAATGGATTCAGGGAACTGGAAATATTCAGAGAGTTTGCATTGGTGAATGATGACAAAGATGACTCGATCAATCACACATCTATACTTCTTATCCTATTCTTCAACTGCCATCCCACTTGGATGGACTCCAAAAGGTTTCTACTATGGATCGTAAGGCGATACCGCTCTACGGCCCGTCAACGGAACACCACCCTTCTCCGTGACCAGTATCGGGTCTTCGAGACGAACACCAAAACCCGTCGTCCTCCCTATCTCCGAAGCTTGCTCGGTAGTCACATAGATTCCCTGGTGAAATGACAGTCAGCATATCTCAATTACGTTTGGGTCTTCGATCGCTACTCACTGGCTCGTTGCTCGCAACTTCGCCAACCTTCAGTTTCTCATGATTCGCACCGTTGAGGTAAGGATGTTCGTGCATCTCTAGACCGAGGCCGTGCCCAAGTCGATGCGTATAGTAGGGACCGTAGCCCGCCTGGGTGATAACCGTCCGTGATGCAGCATCAACCTTGGAACATGTCTCATTCGGCCACATGCGGTCGAAGCCAGCTGTCTGTGACATCCGTACCGTCTGCCAGATCATCGAGAGTTCCTCACTAACTTTCGCGCCCGACGGCAGAATAGTCCTGGTGACATCACTGCCGTAGCCATGGAGGCTGGATCCAATATCGATGAGCACAAATTCACCGTCGCCAAGAGTCTTCCCGTGCTTTCCACCATGCGGATAGGCGGCTTGGTCTCCGAAGAGCACGATGGCCCAGAAACCCTCGCCGACTCCAGCACGAGTGAACAGGGCATGTGCCGAAGCTGTGACGGTTTCTTGGGTCATTCCTAAGGTGATGCATTTCTGCATTGAGCTGACGAGTTCCAGCGTGAACATGTTGATACCCCTGAGGATGGCAATCTCGGCCTCAGTCTTCACAGACCGAAGAGACTGGACGGTCTCGGACATAGGCACAACCTCCACCCCAGCATTCTGCAGACCGGCCGCAATCATGAACCTCGTGTGCTCGTCAACCATGACCTTCGAAAAGCCCGTTTGCCGCGCCAAGACCTCGTACGGCGACTCCTCTTCGGCCCACTCTATCACCTTGACATCTTCATACGCCATGTCTAGGCCCGCGATGCGGCCAGCTTCGAACTTGGGAACGAGGTATGAAAACTGGCCATCCTGACCGAAGATCTGGAGGAATGGTCGCTCAGACAAATCAAAAGACGTCGAGATGTTCGCGTAGTACGTCGAGGAAGCCGACGGTTCCACGATAAAGGCGTCTACCCCGGCCTCAGATAACGCGCCCGCAAGTGTGCGTTGGCGGGCTATGAACTCGGAATGTTCGATCTGCGGGACAGAGAGAAGTGATACATGAGGCTCCAGAAACTCCCAGGAACATGCTTCAAGAGATGCCTGCGATGTAGCATCACCACCAATAGTTCCGGGCAGTAGTATGCTTATCGTGTGATAGAAAGCAAGCGCCAACAGATAACATGGTACCAGAATGAATACGCCCAGGCGCCGGAAGTTGTGACTTTTTGAACCAGCGGTCGAGATTCTCAAACCATTGCCCAAAACACTCCGTGATTCTGGCGTGAGCAGTTGCTGCTTCTCATTGAAATCCGTTGCCATGGTGCTGTTTATAGTGTGATGAGCGGTGCAAGATAACGGTGAGTGATGCGAGCGGATCGCCGAAGTATCACCAGCACCGCCACCAGCTGTGTCGAATCTCTGGCCAGGCGTGGCCAGCTGCAAAGGCCTCATCACGTAGATACATCTACAGATATCACTTCTCTTACCAGATATTGGACTTGTATTACAGGTAAAATCTCATTTGTTTCATTAGATGTGTTCTTTTACTTGAAACCTACTTATAAAAAATTTGATATTTCATGATGGATATGAAATACTATGCTCACGACCGCCATCAAGCGTAAACTCCACAAAACCATCCTTGACGACCCCCTGCCTCTCAAGTCCGGTAGCTTTGAGAAGACCAGTATTCCCTCCCTCATCTCCCTCCACAATCACCGTACCATTCGTACCCTCTGGCGCTGTGAGGTTGATTGTTATATTTCCACCATTCTGCGGCACCTCCCAATCGACATTGAACGGCCCGTACGCCGTCGGCACCGTTCCCCTAGCCCACGTAATCCCGCTGCGGTTCCCTACCGCCAAAGGCTTCACCACCCACTCCTTGAACCCCGGCTTCACTGGCTGCACACCGAGCACATAAGACGTGAGCAATGGCGTCGCCCCGGTGCTCCAGCCGTGCGCCATGCTCGTGAACGCGCCCTCATACGGTGCCCCATCCGTCCCGATCCCCTCCCACTATGCATGGAAAAAGTCAGCACCTCGTATTTTCACGTAGATGATCTCCAATAGGAACTAGGTCACTCACACTCGTACCCCCCGGATCCCGTCCCCCCATCCATCCCCAAGTCCTGTGCACCAGCTCCAGAGCCCCCTCCGCATCCCCCGTCTCAAATCGCGCCGCGATCTCAAAGTACGAGATGAAGGGGTACACCCGGTCCGCGAAACCCTCTCCCAGCGCCTCCCCCACGCCGTCGTAGAACGCGTTTCCGTAGGGTCTCGCCGTCGCGTTCCCGAGGTACCGCAGCACCGACGCCGCGAGCGTCGCGTTCGCGATGCCCGAGAGCACCGCCAGCGCATTGCCGTCCTGGGCGTGGGCCTCGCAGCCCGTGCCGCCGCCGCCGCCGCACCGCCGGTCGAGGAACGCGCCGGCGGACGGGTCCCACAGCTCGGCCACGAAACCCCTCCTCACGCCGTCGGCGCGCGCACGCCAGCGCGAGGCGTCTCCCGGTCTCGTCAGTACATCCGCCAGGCCCGCGGCACGGGACAGAGCGCGGACGTAGAGCGCGCTGTAGTACGCGGCGCTGCCGTCGCGGGGCAGGAACGCGTAGTCGCCGTAGCCCGCGGGCCGGACGAGGAGGGCGGTCGCGATGTCGGTGTTGGCGGGATAGTACCCGTCGAGGACGCGCACAAGCACGGGGTAGTATGTCTCGATGTAGGACACATTGCCCGTGTACATGACATGGTCCCAGGACGACGACACCCACCAGAGGGGATAATCGAACAAAGGGAGTGTGTATCCCTGGATACTCGCCGGCGGGATCCAGCCGTCGGACCGCTGATGCAGAGCCAGGTCCTCAAGCACGTTCCGCGCGGCCTCCTGCGCATCGTCGTGCGTGAGATAGCTCGTCAGCGCCGAGACAGCCAGGTCGCCAACGTAAGGGTCACGATCGCGCTTTGCCCCGTCGTGCAGCACCAGCCTATCTACAAGCGAAGCGCTCGCAGCGCCACGGGGCTCCGTGTCGTTGGTCTGGAACACATCCGTGCCCATTTCGACCGTGTAGGCGCCGTCGAACCAGTACTGCGTCAGAGCCGCGTCAGAGCACTCGAAGAAACCCGTATACGTATCCGGCGTCCCCTGATAGCCCGACCAGCGCACTGCGGCCGACTTGAGGTGCACCTGTCCGTATGGCGACGTGTAGGGGGCGTCGCTGTCAAGGGCCCCCATCTCGATCCTGACGTAACGGAAACCGTGGAGGCCGTCGGAGCAGACCTGGTTGCCGTATTCGCAGCCCCATTGGTTAATCCAGGTATATGGCGCGTTCTTTACCGCGATCTGAAAGTCCCTATCAGCATGCATATCCCCCGAGCCCTTCGTGGGGCAGGAATCCGAGTGATGAGCGTTGTATTGCACATACCTGATCAGTCCCGGGAGTAATCTTCGGCGGATCCTATACACCATAAGCTGTCAACATCGCTGCTCTTCATTGTTTCTTCCTTTACCGAACTCGACTCACCCCTTCCGCCTGCCCCGCATTATCCGACCGAGTATAATCACTCCGATTCCCTAGGAACTCCAACGTCTCTGAGAACACCAGTCTCAACCCCGGCCATCCCCCATCGGACCCGTTTGCAGAACCACCAAACTCCAATTCCAGGAGCCCCACGACGTTCCGTCCGAAATCCAGCACGACGGACGAATTCTCCAAGCTGTCCACGGCCCGCGACAATACCGCGCCCGTGAATGCCCCCCCAGGCGCCGTGATATTGCCTTCCGTGGGCTGAGATAGAACGTATGCCTGGAACACGCCACTCGCCGGGAAATGAACGTACTGATGCCAGCTAGGCGGGTCATCCTTCCGCGCAAGGGCGCGCAAGTCAGGACCTAGGATCGGTACAGCGGGCCAGAGGACTAGAGAGATGAGGGCGCGAGTTAGCATGGTGTGCGTAGCCCCGGTGCTCGGCAATCAGATTTGAACTGAGAGGGAATACATCTAGGGGAAAGGATATTTCGGCGTAGATATCAAGTTCGGCGAGCGGGCAAGTATCCTTCGAGAAACGATGAGCAGAGCCTCGTCACCATACGACAATCGTGACAAATTCAGAAGTCGTTCACCCATTCACAGCAGCTCATGGGTGATTCCAGAATGGCACCACCTAGACACAGAAAGCCAAGATGCATGACAGCCAGGGAGGAAGAAACCTACAACCACGAACCCGAATGAGGACGATGAGTATGACCACCCACGCCGTCACTCGGTGCATCACACCCCGCCCCTTGTGCGCAAGCCTGCAGGCAGCACGTCGTCGGCCGTCTTTAGTCGTCACTGCGCCGCACCCACACTTCAGCTGGTCTCGGTATCGGGCCGCAGGTGGGAGCGCGCCATACGCATGCATAATGCTTTTGAGCTTCTCCGCAGCACTCTCATGAGGTGCGGGGATGACGCAGGTCCCCATACCCTAAAATCAGCCGCAAGGGCAGGGGACACGGCTCAATTCGAGGGACAATATTTCCAAGCCGAAGTACGTTGAGGATCCTCCTCAATCGACTCAGTCTTAGTACTCGAGACAACATGATTTGTAGATGAGCAAAGTATTTGATTACGTTCATTGTTTACACAGCTAAGTACGGCCATGGCAAGAATGGCAACGATGGTCGTTGAGACAAGCTGACACACAAATCTTGTTCGATGTAAGTGGTATAACTAAGACATGGGCGGTGTGCAATATCATCAAGATCAAGTCCGTATGTTTTGGGCTCGTAGCGCAAGGTAATGAATGCTCTCTACCAATGATGACTCTCTAACTCTATAGATCCTCTCATTCCCCCCAAAAAATAAGAAACCACATAACTGGTCGTGGAAGTCCCGTTCTTAAAGAGTCTCCAGACTCTGGTTTTCCAATGCGATTATTCTGCAATGAGTGACTTTAACGCAATGATGCCGCCCGTGGAATGACACACATGATCGACGCCGGTGAATATATGCAAACTTTTCAAAATCTCCAATGTTCGGTTGACGATCACTTGGCATTCGCCATACGTTTAGACATACTATTTCAAGAGTTAGCTTGATATCACGACACGATCAGGTTGTGATCTATAGAGGACTTACAAGTCGTAGAAGGCAAATTGGCTCGGAGCACTGCCGAACTCATACACGAAGCGGGATGCGAGATAACTTCCAAAGATAGCACGAAGGTACGCTTCGGGCACACGACTGATGATAGTCTCCAAGCCAATCTTTTCTAACAGCAGATTGGGCAAGGCATCCGCGAGCACTGATGTTCGGATCTTTTCGTCTTGCCACAAATCTGATCTCTGCAACTCTTCGTCAAGAGTCGTGATAGCTACCGATAGTGTGTCCGAAAGTGTCGAACGAGGTGTGCCGGTCTTTTCATGCTCACGCCAGATGGCTTCGAACTCGAGGCGGGCGTTCTGTTGTATGGTTGCTTGGACTTGCTTCACGTAGGCTTGGTAGAATGCGGGGGCCTCGCCGTCTCCGCTATGGCACATGTTCTCCACGAAGCTTTCATCATCAAAACTAAGCGATGCGAGAACCTCGAGGGAAGATGAGGTGACGCCACCCTTGTTGGCAGACGCATCCTTGAAAACAACGCAGCCGGCCTCCTCCAGACGGAGCTTGGCATCCTGAGTAATGAACAGGTTGGCTCCCTCAACTATGTACGGTATAGACGATTTTCCATCTTTGATGAGCCTGCTCACAGAGGTGAGATCGATCGACTCAGGTCGACCGCCGCAAGGCACGAAGCAGTCGGTAAGACTCGAATCTCTCAAGTGAAAGAAGTTTCGGAAACCGGTACCATTACCGATAACCTCACCGTTTGGCAGTTTAACGTTGGTATCGTCACAGAGAACGCGGTATCCATCCTTGGACAGTTTCGATACATCAAACTGGGAAATCATAGAACGGCTTCTCGCTAGACGCAGCAACTCGTCCTTGTTGATACCATTCGGGTCAACTAGTACACCCGATCCGTCGACAATAGAAGTGTATTTCTCGTTGCTGAGAAGGATTTCATTGCTTCCGAGATCGCCATCAGGGCCACCAGTTTGCATCTTCTTGACATTTGCAGGGTCAAGATTCAGTTTACGGTAGATGCCCTTGACATATTCGCGGACTGACAAGGTCGTCATACCGTAGGAATCATGTGGGATGCCACCCAGTTTAGGGGATTTGCCAGTGAAGAATGACTTCCACCAAGGAGCTCCTCGAGCGCGAGCATGCTCGGTAGCCCAGTTGACAAGGTCGGCGGTGTTCTCGTCAGGGCCCATGAAGAGAATCTCTTGTTTTCGGTAGAGGTCCACAATTGGATTCTTGATGCCGGGTGTCTCAGCAGGCAGAAGGAGATCCAGAATACTATCAATGTACTTCTCGAATGCCTCTGTCGCTTTGTCTTGCTGCTTAGCATCAAGAAGAATGACACCCTTGGAACCGCCTTCAGGAATGTCCTTGTTCTTGCGCTGTTGAGTACTCGCAAGTCCGTAGTTCTCATCAAATAAGTTTCTGGCATTAATTGCGAAAGCCTCCTTGCTGCGAGACTTAACTATTCTGATGCCTCCGCGAGCGACATCCTTAAACCGCAAATGAAAACCTCGTGCTTCAGCACTGATGACAAGGAACATTCCGTATAGCGGCTTGGGATACTCAAATTCGGGAAGGAAACCAGGGTCAAGGCGGAAGCTTAGAGCGACCTTGGTGGGAGTGAAGAAGTTGGTCTTCAGAATGGCGTTGTTGAAGATGCGGAAAGCCGTCATCACCATCTCCTCGTGTTCGTTGGACACCTCACGGCTAATCTTCTCTTTAAGTCGAGCGTCCGATAGAATGTCGACAACCGGCGTCGGTGCGATCAAGTGTTTCTCGAAGCCTGGTCCAACAGCCAGATGAATGCTTGCAAACGCAGCATACAAGGCGCGCACCAGCTCGGGATAGGAAGAGATGATTTCGAGGATGTAATCTGGAGTGAAGGTCTCGGTGCGCAGACGACGCTTAAGTTTTGAGAGGATCTCGGCATGAGCAGCATTGTTCGCGTTCAGTGCCTGTGTGATCGCAGCATACTCCGCGCCCAGTCGGTTGAGGAAGTGTTGCACGAATACCCAGACACAATGACCGTAGATTGTTTCTTGGAGGCTGAGTGTACCCGAGGCGAAGAGAGGGTGGAGCTTGTTCTGAGGGATGCAGTAAAGAAGCGAGATTTCCTTGGTGATCTGGTGGATCGACTGTTCTATACCCATCGGCCTAGTTTCTATGTTGGTTGCTGGCTTGAGATAGATACTCATGACAGAAATGCCGTTCGAGAACTGCTCGACGTATTTCCTGGAGCTGGTGACTCCATAGTAGTGGTAGAGATCACTCATAGCGCTGAAGATCCCCTGTGCCGTACGTGAGCGGAAAGCGACAACCAGACGCTTCTCTTCAGAGCCCTCAATGTCGAAGACCTCGATGACAGGCCCGGTTCTATTGACAGCCAGCTTAATGATATCGCCGTAGATCTGCTTGGTGTTTTTGGTCGCTTTTGTCAGGAACATTCGATCTCCGATAACCTCAAGACGAGTCTCATTTGGCTCCGGGTTAGCATCCACGAATTGGCATTGGTAGACGAAATAGCAGCGAAGCGAGGTCTGGGTTGTGTCGCCCTTAGAAATAGCACCGGGAGACCGGAAAGTCTCAACACGGAACCGCTTGTTCGGATCCGTCAAATCGAGGTATTTGGCTTCCAGTCTATTTTCGTAACGTGGCCCTCTAATGTTGGACCTGCCCGGCACACTCGTGTCGATATAGATGGCGTGGTCTGTGGCTTCCATGTCCAAACGGATCTCTTCTTGCTTGTCTACGCGGGCTTGAGCTGCGACCTTGGCAGCATACATGGAGGTGATGTTGGTCGCAATTACGTCAACCTTCTCCATCTGGAAGTAGACATCATCGATACCCAGCTCATTGTAGAACCAGGATATCTGGTCATCTACATGAGAGTCTGGGATCCAGTGCTGCTTCATGATGATCTCCTTG
Source organism: Xylariaceae sp. FL0016 (assembly GCA_022578815.1). Taxonomy (NCBI): domain Eukaryota; kingdom Fungi; phylum Ascomycota; class Sordariomycetes; order Xylariales; family Xylariaceae; species Xylariaceae sp. FL0016. Next base: position 586,393 of record MU388747.1, read on the forward strand.
GCTGCGACTGGTCAGTGGTGAGACTTGTCGTTATCAGAGCTTTCACTGACCTGCTTTCATCTGCTCCGCTTTGCCCTTGAATTCGGGCGCTATGTATCCCACGGTAGCAGACCGCAGGACTCGGTGTCCGTTGCCACCCATACTTCCGAGAGGCACAGAGAAGTGAGTGGGCTGAGGGGAAGGGTGACGAGAAGGCTGTTCATCATTCTGGACCTTGCTCAGCAGCTTGTTAGCTGGGGCATGTGATGTTCCATTAGTCGTCATGGTATAAGACTGAGGCGACTCAAGGGCCTTGAATGGTTCTGATGGATCTATGTAATCTGGAAACCTGTCCAGAGGAAGGTTAGTTGTCTGGAGCGTCAACACCTTGACCACCATGGTGGCGACGGATATGGAGATATAGATAGAGTGATGTGGGAAGATGAGCTGGGAAATCGAAATTATAAAAGAAGGCAATGGGGTGGCAGAAAGGTTGATATATATTTTGAGAGAACGGGATGGCCCAGACTAGAGGCATGGGACGGGACGGGCAGTGCGGGAGGAGTCCTTGCGGTGAGCTTTAAGGTCACGCTGGTTGTTGGTGGTTGCTCTTTGTAATGACGTGCAGATACAGAGAACGAGCAAGTTAGGTAATAATCACGATATAAACAAGACGACCCTTCCCGATCTCCGGACAGCAAGGGTACTTCCCCTGGCTCACGGGTGAGATATGCAGGGCCACGCGGTATATGCAAGATTGTAGAAGGCCACTTTCCAGGTACGTTTGGATGGGTGTCATTGGGGATATGAGATACATCAAAGACACAGAGGACTGCCATCACGCCTGGGTTCCTCTGATAACAAGTGACCAGGGGATACTCTCACCGCTGGATACTTCATATCACTCTCAGGGTTGTATTCGACTGATCGACTCCTGATAAGGGAAGTAAGGCAAACAGGCTGAACAAAGTCAAAGGCGTACCGGTGGTGTAGTGTAAGAGGTCGGGAGATAAACCCGGGGCTCTTTTCCCAAGAGCGTAGGTCCACAATTGTGGGTATCTCAACGGGCAGATCAATGGTACCCGACAAGTCCTGGTACCTGTCTCTCTATGCTCTGTGCTAGAGTTGGGTGGACGGAATGAGTACAGCCTTGGGGTCTATTGGGGGCAGGACATGCAGTCAGAGAAGGTGGTCGGAGGCCAAAGGCACATGCAAGGAAGCTTTGGAATGGAGGGGTAAAAAATGATGGCTCGATAGAGTTCCAACTTGGGGGGTATGGTAATAAACTAGGTGTGAGAAAAGTTGGGAAACAAGGACAAAAAGGCGAGGGTTGATAGGTTAGGAAATAAAAGTTGCAATTCTAGGAGCATGGTTTGAGTCGTAGCTATGGTGCACATGGAGAGCATGTAAGGTAGAGACAAGTTTGGTAAAACTACACCGCAGGTTGAAGAAAGGGGGATATCCGAACTATCTGGAGCAAGATTGAACGAGAAGGAGAGAGTGATACGATCGATATAGGAAAGAAGCTCTACTAAAAGTTAAGCTCACCGGGTGGTCTTAGCTTAGAGCCTGTGCAACTGCGGCTTGTTTGTGCCTGTCGTCAGCTCGTGAGGTTTGGCCCGCTATTGTAGCGTCAGGTAAAGTGCCGGTAGAGATAAGGCCAGTCCGTAAGCTGGAAAGTAGGCGAATAAGTGGTAAGCACAGCCCTGTATGTGGGCAAGCTGAGAGTAGAGGCTAAAAGATGATCGAAGCCTGTGTATGTAGGTAGAGGAGGTAGAGATAAGGACAGCAAACTAGTGGGGATATGGAAATACGGGCCAACACAACAGAGCAATGGATGGTTTAATGTGGTAGGTGAGCCGAATATAGAAGAGCCAAGATCAGATACTGGCTGTTTCGTCCATAGTAGGTAGTAGATAATAGGTAGCAGACAGAGATGTAAGGTACATCAAACAGGTCTCGCCAATGGCAAACTCATCATAGACAATGCAAACGAGGGGCTAGGACATGTTTATATACGGGGTCTCACAATGGCGTGCGATGGGGGTGGGACACACGGTCAGACACAATACAGCACAGAACGGCAGGCAATACGATCCGACCCATCGGCCGCCGCATGGGCTTGCCCTTCAGGTTCGACAGGCGAAGTTTCTAGCAGCAAAATTTTGTTGCAAGATTTCGACGATTCTTTGATCACGGTGCACCAAAAGTTGGCTAGCTGGGTAGTAGCGATCCACGCAGCCCACGCCTGCCACGGTTGATGAGCCGACTAACTCCAATGGGCCGAAGACACGGTTACCATTGGCCCAGTGGGTTGGTACCTGACTTTGCCCTGACAATCCGCACAGCGATGGGACCCATCGCTTGTACCAGAGAAAGAGGTTTCCAGGTATTCGCCGAGAGGTACATTCACGAACTGAGGTGTGGATTTTTGCATTTCGGTGGTCTACCTGAGGTAACTCAATATGTACTTAGATGTCTACTTACTTACACAAGAGTCAGGTACGTATCTCCTTCCAACGGTTACCGATCTTTTATTCCAAGTGCTTCCATCTCTCTACACATCTAGGTGTCTATGTACCTGCTCCTCATACTCAGGCATGGAAGGCCTCTCGAGTCTCTGCCGAGTCTTGCCACAGTATCATGCTATTTCAATCTCTCGAGGAATGTTGTAAATGGAATTCACTTACCTGATCAGATGCAACCCATGATACACTCGCTCGAAGGGGTCAGATACGCAGAGACCTAGGTGCCTCGTCATCTGTATCAGAAATGATTTTATGCGTTGGCGCTAACAGAACAATAAGTTGTGTCCATTACGCATGTACTTTTTATGCCCTGTACTTGTATACATTACCAAGTAAGCCATCTACGCTGGCATTATATGTCACTCGCTACTGGATCTAGCTGTGGAGCACCAATGGCTGGCCAGATGCTGCAACAACTCCATCTGACTCAACAATTATTAAATTCTACATGCCGAAACAAACTGAGGAAGTCGTTGGTATGTCCAAATACCCGACGGCGGTTATTCGAGGCAAGCAAGTGAGCACATGGTTGCTGCGTCGGACACACCTTGAGGAAGTAGCGCTGCACCAAGTCCCTCGGAGCTCTCACCCGACGAGCGACGTGCCCGTACCTGGAAGCATTCTTAGCAGCCCCCAGGTGGGCCGCTGCCACCCCGTGCCCCTGTCCGAGATGGAACTGGACTTCCGTCATACATACTGCTACCTACCGCTAGGTGGGTACTGTCTGCCACGGCCACGCTGAGTCGCCTAGGATCCTCCAAGTACTCCCCTTGCTTGATGAGGCTATCATCAGATTCCTCATTTTGATTTCTTGGAAACTCCCTCGTGTGTGTCTTCCCAAGGATCTGTGCTGTTGCTACTGCAATGTCAGACAGCGGATAGTCACGTCTCTTATCTCTGAGGTGAGACGTCATCTCGACTTCATCACCAGTCAGATCCTGCTGATTATGTATAGTAACAGGGAAGCCGGAAACACCGCCAGACGCCTCTAGATAACGAAGTGAACGGGCGGCTCGTCTTCGGGCTCGTGCATCGACGACGGTGAACTTCTAACCCCTTACCGCCTCTTCGTATCTCTCGCCCCGAGTCGATCCTCGATGGAGGTACTCTGGAGGTACCTCTATCTTGTGCCCCTTATGGCAAGCATGCTGCCTCGATACAAAACGGACCGTCGTGCATTGTCTCTTATCTAATGGTTCTCACCAATGCCGTAATCGCACAATTATCGGTACTAGGAGAGTCGACAAACACCACGCTATGGCCTATGATAATTAAGGAAGCTTAGAAAACTCCTCAGATCTGGTGATGGCAGCCCATGCACCGTGACAGTTGCCTATCCCTCTCGGGCATAGTAATAAGTCAAGTTGGAGGAAACGGTCCACCTGCCCCGCGTTTTGCAGCATGTTCTATTCAAGGTTGTCTGCGCCCCGGATTTTGCAATCCGTGACTAAAACCAGACCTCTTGGTCATTTCCCCTTGGTTTCTATTACCCCCAGATTATTTGCTCGCCGTTTCTATTACCCCCAGATTACTTGATCGCGGCGTCTATTAATCCCAATCGAGCCGCCACGAGGTCAGCCGGCTTGACGCCAGGCGAACTTGCCTGGACCCGTGACGAACCTGAACTTTCAACTCGTCGCAAAGTCACCGCTTGGCTTGCGCGTCGATGGCCAAAACCCACCAGGTCGGAGGTTTCTCATTACTTAACTGCGCTCAACTTTAATGGGCAAGCAGACCATAAAATTGGCCTGACTATAGAATGGCGACATATCTGCAAGAACCAACGTCATGAGAAATCGGCATTCTTTATGACAGCGAAACAAACGGGAATACATATGTCGCGGCATGCTGCACCGACGTTTATGCTCCGCGGTGACACGACATTGATGGATAAGGTAGGCCTGGCGATGCTCGTAGTCTCACTCCACAGGGCTCACGGTTGCAATTGAGATTCATTGCCGCTGTATTGTAAATGCCGTGTTCATTTACTATCTACATTCTAATTCAGAAACTCCACTATTAGGCTTTGATCTCTCAACCAATTTCGCTGATGATACTCTCATCGGTCCGGGGCATCACATTGCTTCCTTAGCCCGACGACAGCCAGCGGAGGCGGCTTTCCGTCTCAGGAACAATGATCGGCTCAGCTGAGAAGATTCTATTTTTGTGACGCCGCCTTGAGCGACACCTTGATAGCCCCAGCCAGCCCTGTGCTTGTGGTGCCGTGCTGGGGTTGGTCCTTGGCTTGATCTACCCCTGAGCGCAAGATAAGCACCGCCACGACAGTGGGCCCGGTTCTCTGGCCAGACTCCCGGAAGTGTCAACAATACGAAATGGAAGGCTCCATAAAGGACATCACGAACACAAGTCTTGTGACATATCTAGCATCAGACTTGGTGAAACGGCCATTTATTATCTTGCGTGATTCTCATTTGTCTAACTTGTCAGGAATAACTACTCAATTTGCAATTTCCTACCGAGCGACCCGTCAGCCATTGGGGCTCAGACTGGCCACATAGGCAGACGCGGTCAACAACTTCGAGTTGCCGAGTTCAAGGAACACTGGACTAGCTCGACAACGTCGCACCGGGCTGCATGATCATGCCGATATGGAAGGCCACGGACCCCAAGGTTCAAGCCAATTACAGATTGCAATACGCGATTCACGGACCTCTTAGATTGAATGATATCTACCTGGCCGTGATGTTTTCGCGACATTCTCGGAGGACCTCTTAGATTGAATGATATCTACCTGGCCGTGATGTTTTCGCGACATTCTCGGAGGCGCTGTAAATCAACGATCCCGCCGTTCCACTGCATGGGCGATCCCTCGACTCGAAGACACATGCCACCTGCACAGCACCGGATTGCTCATATGAAAGGAATAGCTTGACAAAGCTTGACATGAATTGGTACAGCCCGAGTAGGGTATACATTGGTGACTTGGACCCTGCCACGGCATGATCATACCATACTCAGTAGTCAGAAGAAGGGATTCCATATGAAAATCTGTGGAAGTTGTGGGAGAACCATCAACTTGTCATTATGAAGCAAAATGGTGCATGTTATGATGTGCTTTGTCTCCCATTCAAGCCACTGCCGTCGAGCCCCACTCCCCGATCTGTGAGCCCCGCCGCCATCATCATCCGCGAGAGCAATCGGAGAGAATGTCCCTCGAACCAGGTAGTGTCGGACACGACATTCATAAGGCTTCTTGTCAGATCCTCATGTATCTCATGTGAATCAACAACCACTGTATCCACTCTTTATTAGCTATAGCCAAAGTGAACAATCTGCTGGCCACGGAAGGCGAACCCATTGTCGAGCTCTTGGCGCCGGCATCTGGGTATATTGTCGAAGCCAAAGGCTAAACAAGACGATGGACAACGCATCAAATCCCTCTCTCTATTCCGAACTCCGACTTCAAGCCGACAAACTAGATCGAGAAGATGATCTCCATCACCTGAAGACGCAATTTCGGATCCCGACTAAAGCTGACGTGAAAAGGAAGACCTTGGAGATTGCGCAAGGTGAGCCGAGGCAAAGAGAGAGCTGCCTCTTCCGGAGTCTACATCGGAAGTACATGCCTTACTGAACTTCCGTAGATCGTAGCCATTCCGACCACGCCGGGGAAACGGAAGCATGCACCTACTTGTGCGGGAACTCCCTAGGGCTGCAACCCAAAAACACGGCTACCCGCATCCAGCAGTACCTCGAGACCTGGGCTCAGCAGGGCGTCAAGGGACACTTCAAGCCGCTCGACGACTCACCGCTGCCCACCTGGCTCGATGCCGACGCGCGCGCTGCTCAAGCCATGGCGCCGATTGTCGGTGCTGGCGAGGCAGAGGTGGCTGTCATGCAGACGTTGACGGCGAACCTTCACCTCCTTATGTCGGCGTTCTACCGACCGGATCCGAAGGGGAAGCACAAGATCATCCTCGAGAGCAAAGCTTTCCCCAGTGATCACGTACGTAGCAGATCCCCATGACCCATCAACCATCACGGGAGCAGTTGCTGAAGGACGTTGCAGTTTGCCGTATTGAGCCAGATTCGCCATCATGGCCTGAGTCCGGAGACATCCATGGTGACTATCGATCAGCCGTCCTCTGAAAATCCCATTATCAGTACAAATGACATACAATCCGTCATTTCCAAGCATGCCGAGGACACAGCCCTCATTTTATTACCAGGCATACAATACTACACGGGTCAACTGCTGGACATCTCAACCATCACAGCGTTCGCACACAAGCATGGCATATTCATAATCTGGGATCTAGCCCACGCCGTAGGCAATGTCCCGCTCTCCCTACACGACTGGGGCGTCGACGCCGCGGCGTGGTGCACCTATAAATACCTCAATGCCGGCCCCGGCTCCATCGGCGGCATGTTCATCCACGCCCACAACACCACCGTCACGACGGCCGTCGAGGACCCGGAGCCCGAGCGCGGGTACGGCAACCGGCTCTCCGGCTGGTGGGGCAACGACAAGGCGACGCGGTTCGCCATGGCCACGCGCTTCCACCCGGTCAAGGGGGCCGCGGGCTTCCAGCTGTCGAACCCGAGCGTCTTCGACATTACGAGCCTGGGTGCGTCGCTCGAGGTGTTCGAGGTGGCGGGGGGCGTGGGGAGGCTGAGGGAGAAGTCGAAGAAGATGACGGCGTTTCTGGAGTACGGTCTCTCGCTTATGGATAAGGAGGCGCGGGGGCTGTTCCGGGTCATCACGCCGTCGGACCCGGAGCAGCGCGGCGCGCAACTCAGTTTGCTGCTGAAGGACGGCCTGCTCGATCCCGTGATGGAGGTGTTGGATGAGCGTGGGATCATCGTGGATGAGAGGAAACCGGATGTCATACGGGTTGCGCTTGCGCCGCTATATAATTCATTCGCAGATTGTGTTGTGTTCGTGCAAGGGTTCGAGGCTGCATTGCTGGCTGCGCGGCCGTTGCTTGAGACCGGATAGAGATGGGAAGTAGGGGCCAGTCCTAGCTAGTGGTTTTCATTGGCTATCTCTAGTCAGTGGTGATAAAGTCCAAATTCACAGCTTGCCGTATTAAACATTACACTCCAGCTATGAAGGTACACTTATCGTAAACAATAAGTAGACCACACGAGCGCAGCAACTCAACCGTTTGGCAGAGAATACGGTCGCACAGATGAAACTTGAAGCGGGCGATAAGTGCAGAACTCGCCCTCTCGAGGCAGGCTGGCTACACCAGCCTGCGCGTTACGTGACCACCTCGAGCCGTTCTCATATAATTTCACCGTGAACTTGATAGTCTTTTCGTGATGTGATGAATTACCGAGCCCCAACCCTCCTCATATTCCTAGCAATAGCCCTTAGATGTGTGAGCGATGGACCTGGGATCGAAACTTCCAGCCGCACTTGTTAGTCGATTTGTCATAATATTACTCAGGTAGATCTCAGGCAGATGTGCTACGACGTCTTCAAGGGCAGGATATCCGCACTGGCTGGTAAGAAATAAGTTATGCGGTTAATTGCCTGGCTATTCTCGCTCTACTGCTTACATTTCCAGGAGACACAATGAGGAAAGAAGTAAAAGCCCGACTCAACAAATCTCATGCTTCATCCAGAGACGGACAATGTTTCGAATCTCATTAAAGATGTGCTTAGGACTGAAAGTGTAGCTCCATCTCCCTACCTTGCTCAGCTAGGCGGCAACTTCCAAACCTGAGAGCGCAGGGGAGCCGAAAGCACGTCCTGAAGATCTGATGGCTTAATCATTGTCACTGCTCGCTGAGCTAGGTCTCGGTGGGTCCGGTAGTAGGTAAGTCCTCTCGGGTCACGGATGGCTTTTAGGTTCATCAGCTTCGCTGAGCTCCTTTCCATTGTTCATTCGTTACCGACGTAATGAGGTGCCAAACGCGCGCTGTGGATGCTACCTACGTCGCTGTGGCCTGTGTTCTCGGTACCACCGACATTGTGATCCTTAGGTAGATGCGGCGTTCAGTGCTTATACCTCGCGATGAGATGTTCCAGACGGGATATCTCGTTCTTCATGGCAGATTCTTTGTTTGTATGTTGACGTCGGCAGACACCTCTCTCTGTGCTTCTAGAAGGTCTTGGCGTCTGGCGCCTGTCTGCGTGGCTGGGGCACCGGTTGGTGATGCCTGCCAAGCAAGCCAAGAGGCTACCCGCCCAGCTTCTGTCAAGTGTCAAGTGGCGCAGGCGCAACCTAGTACATTAGGGGCCTCTTGGCCTGTGACGTAGATGCCCAGAAAGCGTGAAACCACCGCATCACGCATAGCTCTGGCTGATATTGGGGCATTTTCCAAGGCGGCAAACAATACCAAGACCGCTAATACGAACCACATAAATACATACCTGACGTTACCTATTTCTGCGACCTGGCCTTCCTCTTACCTTGATCTCTCCCAAGACTATAGACATCCAAAACGCCGATATCCTGATCTTATACATATCAAGTCACGCTGTAAGTTTCCCATCCGTGGCTGGGTTGGTGTACCTGGCTGGCCACTCCTGCACACCACATGCAAATAGACATCCTTTAAGAAGACACCGCCAGCTAATACTTCGGCTCCTTGGATAGACCTTCACTCTTCACCGCATTACCTAGACACCGAACCCCAGTCAAGCCCTACACGCAGCAAAATGCCTTTCTTCTACTCCAAGCATTTCGGCAACCGCCATGTCGGCACCAGCGTCCATGCTAGCAGACAGTAAGCGATGTTCTCGGTATCCCCCTCTTTACCCGTTCCTCTGCTTCGAAAGACCTTGCAGCCAGCTATTTTAGGACTTTTGAAGGCATTGTGGGGGTAAAGACGTCGAACGAATGAGTACTGACCAGTTATTGCAGTGGCGTCCACAAGGGACCGTGGCGCTTTAGCCTCGGCAAGTTCAACTGCTTCAAGGCCTAAAGGATATTGAGAAACGATGTCCAGATGGCCGCGAAGGCTACATCGAGAACATCGAGAACAGCTCCGGCATGTCAGCGATGGTCATCTTTTCGTTGATGCGGCATACCGGGGCTGAATTGACACACTTGGTTTCGCTGGATTTCTAGCAGCTCCAGGGCCGCCGATACCTCTTTGACGACAGCACTTTTCGACTAACTCACGACTGATGATTGCGGGAACTACGGGACTGGGGATGGGGTAATGGAATCAAGATACCTCTTTAATTTACGAGAGTACGAAATAACTGGTTTTGCGTTGGATCGCGCGGTGTGCTTGCCATTGGCATGCGGTTAGAATAAGCCATAATTTACGAATCGACTCCTGTTTTTGCGAACGTTTCTCGAAACTGTCATCGTACCATTGGTAGTGAGCGTGGCCGATGAACCATATGCGATCGATCCAGAAGGTAAGCTTTCGTTGCTGCCACGCGTGTATGCAAGGTATCGGTGGAGACGAGTTCACATCAGCCCTCTATTTTGGCATATCCTAGCCTGCAAGCCTCTTCTCTCTGAGCTCGAGACACAGACCTGCACCACGACAGTTTCCACGCAGTCATACCTGGTCGGCAGACCATTGATCTTTCTTTACAGTTAAAGCACGACTATACTACAAACCTCATACCTCGCTATGGGATTCAGTTTGAATCCCAAAGCTGCCCGCTTTCCATTAAAATGCTGTTCCATAGGTATCTTGCAGCCTCTATTTGGCGCGAGATTGTGCGTCGCTTGACGCCAATTGTCTAGAGCCTTCAGCAAATTCTCCACGTGTTCTGCGATCTGTGACTCAGCCTGTGACTCGAGTTGCTGGATATAAGGTTCGAATATGTTCAACGGTCCCCAACGGTTGTTGTAACTCAACTCGATCTTTAAAACTCAGAACGCCACACTTGCCTGGCCTGTCAAGCTTGATACGGGATATACGGCACGCAGTCACAGAGTGAGCAAAATCGGGGAACTTGAAATACTGCCCTCAGATAATTGTCCTCCAGTATGTACAGACTAGAAGCGTGTCATCGTCCAGCAACGATAAGTTCGTAGGTCAATCTCTGACCAAGCAAGCCGTCGTTGATGCAGGGTTCCCTATCGTGCTAGTATCGCGAAAACAAACAGGCCAACCTTGGGAATTTTGTGCTTTGGCTTGGAGATTACCGGTGACGGAGACTCTGACACACAATATGGCGGAGGCACTTGAGAGATTTGACCCCACGGTCGAACGTGACAAGAGGTAGAATCAACTCAATAGAACGCGTGATATGCCGTGATATGGCCAGTTGCCGGTCAACCACTGAGAAAGTTCTTACTGTTCCTTGGAATAGAGTTCATGTCGGAGAAAGGGCTGCTAGTAACTCACTCACTCTTCTCTTCCTGTGCAAAAGAGTCCCAAGCAACCTGCGAGCTCTCTCCCTTTCCTCTCTCTTCATTCCACATACAACACTATCACGACACAATACGTTCGGTCTCGTTAACACATCAAAAATTTCCAACCATCTCCACCAACACCATCTGATATTTATCATATACCCTTCTATCAACATCCAGTCCGTCAGACTATTAAGCTAATACTTTGCCACAACGAGCAACGTCAACCACCTTTCATTCCATTCAGTTGGCACTACTGACAACCGCCATTAACACCATAACCATAAACGGAACTATCCCCCATACGCAGCCAGTCTTCGTGCTCGTGATCTCTCCAGACCTACCTTGCTATTCAAAGCTCTCAATTAAGATACCTGTTGAGGCTAGGCGGGTAATCTGTTGATTCGGAACAGCACACAATTGAAACTGAACGATACCCCTTCAACTACGATATATATCCAGGTATTTCGGCTCAAGCCTCAAGTGGTAACCTACCATACCTCTTTTCTATTCAATCCAAATTTCAAATCGAAAATGCCCATCCTGGATCGTCAGCGAGTTGCCGCGGCCAAGGCCAAGCAGGCGAAATTGGCCGGAGCAAAGGCAGCTCCTCAGACTGGAACAACAACCATATCCAAGCCCAAATCGAATACTGGCCCAGCCGCTACAAGCATACAGACTACAACAACAGCCAAGGGTGATACGAAGGGAGGGAAATTGCCGGCTCCCTTCCAGCCCAGAGAGCCCGCATCCAAGAAACCGGCCCAGCGCCAGACTCCCAAGACCAAGAACGCCGGCAAAGCAGAACACGAAACCCGCCGCGTACTGATCAGGCCGCCTCGCCCTATGTCCCGGATCGTCGGGGGTGCTGTACGTAAATCGTCGCCTCCGTCACAGCCCAACAAGCCACCATCAAAGGGCCCAGCACCTCACTCGAGTCACGGGGCCAAGACCGACCGCCAGATATGCAGTAAAGCGGAGTGTGAGGCGTTTCGAAGTGCGCCTAGAGATCCGTACCGTGAAGCCATGAGCATTCGGGAGAGTGTCCTACACTTGTCGGCTCTCACTCGTGCGAAGAAGCTCCAGCCAACAAAGATGGCGCAGCATCCTGTCCGCGCAGCCAGAGTCATCAGCCGGGACACCAAAGACCTGAAGCGCAAATCCCAGGTCCCTCCGAAGAGCGTTAGCTCTTCAGAGACACGACAACCCCGGCCAAGCGCCACAAAACGGAAGCACCATTACGTTGAGAGCGATGAGGACGACGAGGATGATGGGAACGACAGCGAGACTTCGCTTCTCCGTGAAGACCAAATCCCTCCACGGTACCAGAAGAACCGGGCCGCGATCAGGAAACAGGCCATTGCGGATCTCAAGGTGCAACGAGCGGTCAAGAAGGCGCGGCGGGAGTCTTCCTCCGAGGTCTCTGTGGGCGACTCAACTCAGACCTCCAATAACTAAACGACGTCCATCATATATGTGAACACTTCGTCGACTGGCGGGCATCATCGAAACCTGAGCCGCACTCCCAGAAGTGCGCTCGGAGCCTTCTTCTCTCTTTTGGCGAAGGAGGCGGAAAGTGAGGAATCAGACTGAATGTCGTAGGCGGGGGAAGAGCTCTCCGAAAAGTCTGGCAGAAGCTTGAATGGGCAGCGTATTATTTTAATCAGCGAACTCTTCCAAGTATTGGATTAGAAAGACGGCCTTATTCGGGATCGGCCATTAGATGGCAAGACCATCTATAGTGATAGGTGGCAAACGGTCATCCGAACCCCAGAGTCCGACTTGTTCGGGCAGTAAGGTTCCGGGTTGGCCGTCCCTTGACTGAGCATTCATCAAAATTTGAGTTCGATGTTGCTCCCTCAAATTTATCTCTCTCTCATCGTGACATGTATGCGTCCCTGGACCGTGAAGCCGTGATAAAATAGGGGAGTGGTAGATATCAGTGGATTGCGGTACTGTCAGGGGTCCATCCCGGAGCTTGTAGGTAGGAGGTGCATACCTTGTATGTACAGTATACAACCACCCCGCAATCGCATTTATCGACCGTCCCTCCCCACCACTTAAGCCATTCCGACCGCCAAAATTTCGTGACGCGCCCAAGAAACGTGCTACTCCAAAGCTGTATTATCATATTGTCTCCCCTAACCCTGGCTGTAAACATGTGGTGAGCCATCAACCTGGCCGTGTAAAGTATGTGTCCAAACTGACCAAAGCCCCGAAGCAAGCACGTCCTCAACGCCCAAGTGGCGATCCGCTCGCCATGCTGTACGTCTACCTCAACCTCAACCTCTCCTCCTCGAACAACAATCCACCTATCTTCGTCCAAACGGCCTCGTCTCTACACCACTTGACTCCCAAGCCATGCCACACGCACACAGACATATGCATCAACCAAGAACAACCCCCGTGATCCCCCCCCCCCCTTCCCCCAAGCTTACTCTCTAACCCCCCTTCCCTGAACTAGGCCGCAAGTGGTTCGACTGCGCCGAGTGCCACCACGAGCAGGAGTCCCACGACCTGCTCCAGACCTTCGAGATGACCTTCGCCTGCAAAAAGTGCCGCAAGTGCTTCCGCAAGGACGCCCAGGAGTTCGAGGAGGCCGACGAGTACTGCCCCCACTGCGACAACCACTTCATCATCGAGGCCGTCGTGCCCAAGCCCTCGCTCCGCGTCGAGGGCGAGGACGCCCGTAAAGATGCCCGCATGCTCAAGGATGACCGCGTCAAGAATAACGAGCAGAGGACGATATTCGACATTCAAAAGGAAGCGGACAAGCTGGGCTGAGAAAGGGGCTGTATCTACATGGGCGAAAAAAGAGATGGGGCAAATGGGGAGGTAGGGCATGAGGGGCAGGTTGAGCGCTGAATTTAATGATACCACATTCATAGTCACATAAAGGGCAAAAAATGGCTGTTTTGGTCACGGAAAAGCAAAATGATGCATGCGTGCTTATCATTATTGTACAGTATGCCCAAATCTAGACCTCGAGACCGCCCGTCACAGACACTGATCCTATTCTGAGAGCGTCTATCCTTATGCCTCCAAGGGGTTTCTGAACGGCATAGCCCCCTTCTCTCAGCATGCAGTGAGCTTTAATCACTACCACCCTCTCGCTCTCTCGTCAGGATTGCCGCACTGCCTGTCCCGGGTGTCCGTCCCGTCTTCTTCTTGGCTGCCTCCTCTTGCTTCTCCTGCTCGATATTCTTGACGTAACTCTCAATGTCCTCGACGGGCAACATCTCGATGAGCTTGCCGGGGGCCATGATAGCGATCTCGATGTTCTTTGCGCCCGTCTGTACAACCTCCAGAAGCGACTTGATAGCTAGCCGGATGGTGGCTTCGCGATCCATATCCTCCTTGTAGTTTCGCTCCAAGAATTCTCGAACCGTCTTGCTCGATCGTCCGATGGCATTAGCTTTCCTGTATCGTAGTCAGTAACTCAACTTTGATACCTAACAGGGCTTCCGCGAAGGGGACGAACCATGCGGAGTAGATACCACTGGGCTCTGTCTGGTATAATCTGGGGATGGTGCTGCCCTTATCAAAACCAACCACCATCGTGCTGATGCCAAAAGGTCGGACACCGCCACTCTGCGTGTAGCGTTGCTGGACGCCGGCGACATATTTTGTGATATAATCGATTGTTACCGGGTCCTCCACGGTCAAGCGGTGCGATTGTGCCTCGAGACGCGCCTTGTCGACCAGAATTCGAGCATCGGCGTTCAGGCCAGCGAAGGCCAAGCATACGTGGGTATCGACCAGGCCGATCTTGGAAGGCGTAATTCGTGTATCTTGCAGCTTCATGGCTGATCGCTTCTCACATCCAAGGACGACGATATCCGCGCCTTTCACACCGACGGCGCACGTTCCTACCCCATCGTTAAATCGCGAGCGCTTGAGGGGAGGTCTTTTTGGGTGTTGCTGTACCTCTCTTTACAGCTTCGCCGGCATATTCAACTTGGAAAACATGTCCATCGGGACTTTCTTTCGTAAGGATTCTGTATTACTGAGGAGGGGAGAAGCATGTGATACGAACCTGAATACTGTAGAAGGATGGGTTAGTTCAACTACTCTTCAATGGAGAATAGTACTTGCAACATACCTGAAAGCGCTCTATCGTATCCTGATGCCATCTTGGGACGATTTTGGTAGGTAAAGTCGGATTATACGGGAAGGGGGATCTAGAGACTGGCGTTGTGGAAAGAGGCAGGCAGAGAGGTAGAAACGGATGGTGATCTTGATGCTAGGATCGTACACCCGCAAGGCTGCCAGAGCTTCGTAACTGCCCGTGCATTCAAACAAGCAACGCTAGGAGCTCAAGCCACATCAGAGCTCACGACACCTGGGGCTCAAGTGAGCTTCAGCCACTAGCGATGGCACAGCCACTAGCGATGGCACAGCCACATCTACTCGATTAGGTAAGTAAGTTTTCGATCTCCCCTGCACCCGCCATGCACAATACAGGTCAGCTCAGCAAATCTAGAGCTCCTTGCTAGATCAAAACCCAACTACCTAGATAGCTGCAAATACCTTCCCTAAGGTATGTATAGAATGAATTTACGATTCAATACTGTTGATCAATAATCATTTCATACTTCACCAGAACATCGATGCTATGTGGAGCTCTTCTGGTAAGGATCACATTTCTGAAGGTTATATGTTTAACCGGTTACGGCAACTTCCGTCGGCGCACTTTTCGGTCCCGTACTTTCCATGTAAAGGATGCGTCCTTCTCTAGATATTGCTTGATGGGATGCTGGTGCCTAATCGATCCTGTCTTAGGTATTTCATATATGCATGCCTTTCGTCCCATTTATTTGTAAATGCCAACCACGACTCCTTTCGCCCAAGACTATGCTGTCATGTGTTGCTTTCTATCCAAACCGGCCGGCCTCGTACCATCGTTTCTCTTGTAGCCATGAGCCCATCTCGCGGCTCTTCGCCTTCAGCCTTTCCTGGAAGCTGGAACACCAGAGACTCTCAAGCCCGTCAGCTCCAAACTGTCCAGCGCTGGTATAGAAATCGTTGACAATCCAGAACGGTGCTGCCAGAAGATCCGGCTGGCCCGTCGTGCGGAGCGCGAAGTCTAGACTACGACAGACATTTGTAGCGAGGATTCTCGTTTCGCTAGGCTGATATTTATGAATATCAATGCCCACAGGCATTTCTGCGAGACCTTCGCTACCGGATTCGAGTATCAAACTCAGCAGCGAGTGTATACATTGGTGAAAGCTGACAAGCACTGCCCAGTAGCAGATGTGAACCATACACATGTGAGGATCTGAGAAAACCAGTGAATTCCCAAAAGGCAACCGAGTATCGCTTGATAGCGCATCCGCCGCCCAAAATGGCACACCACCATCGGCATTATGCTGGACCATGGCATACCAGAAATCAAACTGGGCCTCGATACTCATGCAGTCTTTCAGCAGATCCCTGGCTTTCAGGTTCCGAGAGGTACTCGACTGTAAAGATGCTATGGAGTCTGCTCGGGGATAAATCGACGGTAGGAGAACCACTATGTCGAGAAGATCATCGAGGGATGTTCGTGGGTGGTACTCCCAGGGCACTACAGTCCATTCGGGGCTGCAAAGAAATGTTGGTTGGCGGTTCAGAAGGGCTGCCCAAATCTGCATAAACGATCAGTCGAATCTTTTATTGCCAATTTTCGAGTACTTACAACACTCGGCCGGTACACTCGAGCGAAAAAGTGGTGCGCCGGAAAGTATTGGTATGCACTGGGACCTGGGCCTTTGATCGGATGACCTAGCAGAGCGGGATCGTTCCATGACGATTCACTCTCATAACTCGCCGAAGAGTTCTGCTGCAATTGTCTTCAGTACGTAACGCAACAGCTTACGGTAATGGGTTCGATCTTACCTCGTACAAGAAAAGGCAAAGGCTGTCGTCGGAGCACATCGATAGACTGTCCGTGTTTTCGGGTACCTGAATCATACAGGAGGACTTCAAGCTGAATGGTTCATGTCCAAATGTTGGCGTCGGATCGAGAGGACCGGAGCTTGGTAAAGAGAGTGTGATCTCGTCTTGCCGAGGAGGCGTGCTGCAGTACGACGAGGAACTGCTCGGCGGTACAGAACCGGTCTCCTGCATAGCAAAGTCCAGGTTCGTCAGATGTGCCACAATACGGGCCTCGTGCAACCCCAGGGATGAGTCCAAAGTGAGTTTCTCATTCCAAGCTGGCTTTAGAGGTTCGGCAGCCCGGGTCACTCTCTTTTCCGTTTTGCGCTTCCTGCTCTCCGTCGGGGTCCTTTTCGAATTCACGGCATTACGCGGCGGATGTGAGGTACATCTGCCTTTGTCGTCCTGTGTTCCAACGATGAAGACCGTCTCTCGTTCGTAACCACCGCATTCTCGGCCATAATCGGTGCACTTCTTGCAAAACGGTCGGGTATTATCGCATTTGACCCTCCGTGTTCTGCAGGTGTTGCAACCTGCGACAGTATGAGAAGAGGGCAATCAAGAGGGGCCCATCGGTGTCTTACCTTTGTATTTTCCTGGTACGCCAACCATATTGCTGTCGAATTTCTCACTGCAGTGTTCAAGCTTGATGTCAACTCTGTTTCAGTGGAAGAATCAGATTCATGTATGCCTTTTCAGCAGTCGGACATGGTGCCTTACATACTCGACGATTGGCATGGTCGAAAATGTCCACAACAGTGTCAACAATTTCGCCCAATCCCTACACCCAGCTACTAATTTGAGGTTACCTTTCAGGATGACATATCACCCTGGTATCGACACAGATGAAGGGATCGACGGCTAATACGAGGATCCAAGTATAGGTACACTGAGCACTGTCTGAATCAAGAAGCTATCTGCTTGCATATCGTCAACGGTCTTGTGGGGATAAGGAGCCACTACTCACCATAGGTTAATTGAATTGCGGGTTGTCGTGCGCCAATACCTCCTCGGAAAGGACTAATGGTACCACGGTAAAGAGAATCTCACCTCTTCCCGGTAGGGCTGCAGAATCAGGGGCGGGTTGGGTTGACATTGGCCATGAGGGCCCAGCTTGTGGACCAAGGCTGAATGCGATAAGCTGGGGTTATAGCCTCTCGTCACAATGTATCGATCATAGTGCCTGTGGCAGACTGCCATTACACTCGACAACAAAGTTCAAACGGTCTCGGGGACTGGCTACCATGCCTCAAGCGATTCTCGTATCACAGCAAGCCGATGAGTGCCTATGGGAGTTCAGCCTACCTATCTCCTATTGGGGTCACACTTTCACTTGAAGTCGGTCAAGGTTGTCGGGAGACAGAAACTCCATTACTCGCGTCGGGGCCCTTCCTTGATAGCTCACATGGGCCATGATCGGTAGTATGCATGGCATTGCGTGATTTGTTCGCACATGGCCGCACCTGCGTTGGGCTAGGGCTCATGATGTTGACAGTCTTGTTGTTTGTCCATCGTCCCATCCAGCTAAGCCCACTAAAAGGTATCGTGCATCTGATACCCTGGTCTATCCAATGCCATGACGTTGCGGCTCAAATATGCTGCTACTGATCATTGTTCCAAAAATACGTACAGAACACAGCCTTCGTCCCGTCTTCCTCCATCGCCCCACGCCTTTGCTCGCTCATCTCAAATCAGTTTGCTGGCCAACAGAATACCCTGGCAGACGTCCGATCAGGCCATGTCGCGTCTATTATCACAGTCCGCAAGGTTAGTAATTGTTAGCTCCTTCTGATCTTCAGGGTGTGAGACAAGGCATTCTACAGTTGGCAATTGCTCAGAGTAGGCAGATTAATACCTACCAAGGTGGATCATGCATGCTTTGACAGTTCCTGGTCTGAGCCGAGTTGACAGAAAACCTATTGTAGAGTACTTCGTCCCAAACCCTGGCTCAGTGGGGGGAACTAACAACTACCAGCTGTGCGGACTACACGAAATGTCGTGCCGCGACATGGATCCGCCGCAACATGATCACCCAATGCGGAAAAAACATAAAAACGCTGCTGCGCCTCCGGCGTGCCGCAGCAAGCCGACCCGTTCCGATGGACTCCGATAAAGCTGTACTGCGAGCGCCGCCTGTCTGCCAGCATAGAGCGACCCGTTTGTCCATGTTCTTGAAATTGTACTTGGAACCCTGCGACCTTCGGACTACTTCTAGCCTGGCACTGACGACCCTAGGCCCTGCCACCGCGTGCGTCTAAAATGACAGAGTCGAATGATGTCGCTGGCGGCGGTCCTCAAACAATATGGTCTCAGCGGAATTCCTCCGCCCATAAGCCATCAAGTCATGTCCAACATGTCCAGTGGAATTGATCGAGGTTGTACATCAATCAAGACTACAGGGAAACCAATTCGCCATTAGAACGCAATCTCGATGTTAGGTAAATGCGAGATACATGGGCCCAGGTGACCTAGCCAAGAACATGCCATTCACAGCGGACATTCATTTTTCTCCGGTCAGGGAAATGGCACACCGTTAGTCGATGTTCACGAGCTTCCGGCGCTGGCTTACATCCCTCTAGTGAGGTCTCTGATTGGCCCTCTGATCTGTTCAAATCATTTGAGCCTCTTCGATGAACGGACATCGTGTTTCCTGATGTTTCTTCAAAAAAATCGAAAAATTGAAAGTAATGCTGTCTCTAATCAGCAAAACCCGACGTATCAGGCATACTGATGCGAGGGGGATCATAGGCACACCTTGCTACAAAGGGGTGTAGACTTCTAGCTCACCAATAACCATCCTGAGATGCTACGTAGACTATCTTTAGCTTCCATCATTGAAAATGACAGGTCCGGCATCTCGGCGGCCTCCCGTATCAGCAATGCACGGAGCGGCAACGGCGTTGTTTCTACAACATAGCCCACGAGGCATCGAGAAGACGACTCGACAGTGGTCGACGTACGGCTACAGATCGACAAGTTCACTTGTCTCCTTTACTTTAAAACGAACTTTGAGCTGAAATATGCCCATGTTACTTGCAAGCTTATTCGTCAATTTTCATATAATACGAGTTTTACCTGTCTTCGGACCGTTAAATGCTCGTAAGCTAGGTAGATCTCCAATTGCCACATCACCTTGGACGCGTTGCATCTACGAGAGCAACTTGGGCAGTGAGGCATGCTGCAGGCAACTGGTGAACTTCTCAAATCCGTCCAGCATTCCCCCACTTCACCTTGCGCAGGCCATACGATCAAAAGTTCCTTGGGATGATTAACACTGTTTCGTGGTCACCAATCACAGGACGCAAGGACATGCAGATGCAAAAGCATCCTTTGTGGAAAAGGTAGAAAGATAAGGGCGACTTCTAAGGAGCTCCAACACCTCCCTCCGCAACTGATGCTGAATACAACACGACCTTGCCATGAAATCCAGCTGCACGTATTTCTCCGGCATCTTGTCTTCCGGTCCGACGGATCCCAAAATGGGGTCGCTGCGATGTCTGCCGCACGCCTACCAAATCCCCAGTTGCAGGGTTGCAAAACCTACTGTGTGGTCTGATCAAGGTCATTTGACGTGGAGTGAAATTAGGTACTCTACACGTTGCAGGGACCGTGCAGGACGGAAACCTCGTCTCGGGCTCTCGCCAAGCTTTTGGATCCTCTCTGTCGGGAACCCATGCTCCAGTCTACTGTGTCCCTTGCCTCTCCAGCCACTCTAGCCATAGTGGACCGCCCATAGAATTTCTTCGTTCGGCTTAGGGATAAATCAAGCTCTTGAAGGATCTGGTTAGCGTTTCATCCTCAGAACAACACGAACCAGGCCCGCAACACGCCGGTGCTGGCGTCGCTCGCCGGGGCCCCTCTTCACGATGGCGGTGACACACCTTGGATTAGGTTATTATGCCATGTTAAGAAGGATGAAGAAAAACACGTCACAGAATATGAAACCTAGATGATAGAATAGGTCAGCCAGGAGCTGTCTGACCTTGAGAGGCAGCCTATGTTTGCCACCTCATTCGACACAGAGGAAGGACAGCGACAGACGGAAATTGAGATATCAAGAGCGTCGGTCAGCCACTCCAGATCTCTACACTGGTTTCTTTCCGCTTCTAGTCCAGGATCGGCCTTTGCCAGCCCCCGGTATGTATTGCAGCATCTAAAGGCCAATGTGAACTACGAGTAGCAGCATGACGGATCGCTTCTGGATGTTCTTCGATACAGGATCTACGATGGAGATATAGCAAGTCATCGGGCGTTCAGCCAAACGATCAGCATTGCTGTTCCGGTGTCTTGAGTCTCGCAAGATCGGTTGCTCTTTGGCACACAACTTAGGGCCAGACCACGCTCCACTTCCTAAGGATTCACTGGTAAGGGAGAAGTGGATACAATGTAATTCCCATTGTGCCTTACCATCGTGCCATTCCAACGATCGTCTTGTCCGCGCGTCCGTCCCGCTCGCAAGGCAGATCCGGCTTGCCTGTCGAAGTCTGGGGCTGGACTACCGCCTCCGGTAGATAGGGTAGGTTCCCAATACCCATGACGAACCCCCGCAGCAGCAAAACAACCGACCGCCGGCAGTGGACCTGAAGACTGTCACTTTTAGTCTGAGTGTTGAATGCCGATTTGGGCAGATTGTGCACCTCACGTCCGGAAACCCGATTCCGGCTGGATGGTTCTTGGAACAACCCATCACCATCACCGTTCCGCTGAGAAGTCACTTGGTACACCAGAAGTATGACCGTGGCATTTCTTGCTGGTGCTCGTTGTAGTCTCTGCTGGCCTCATCTTACGAACCTGTCACAAACTCCGGCTTTTCTCGAAGCATTGAATACGCTGGTTTGCCAGCCGTAGTGTATCGTTCTTTACAAATATGGATTGTGAGACATTTAAGTAATCATAATTATCATTATGCATTTCATGAACCTTCAAATCTTACCATCGAACCTGGTGGATATCGGAATGCAGTGTTCGGCTCGGACTGCAACATGCATAAATCGCCTGCTTGACTGAAAAACCCTTGGTTGGATAATGTCTTGGTGCTTGAACGATGCAGTCACTTCCTTTCGACGTCAGCTGGACTACTTACTGATGAAGTAACTAGCAATTACGGGCAATGGCATTCATATTGACAGCTTGATAGGCCACCGGCTTCTTTATATTCGGTGAAAATATCCCAAACGACTCTTCTACCTGACATGACGTGTCAATATTGACTAGTATTAGAAGCTTAAAATTGACGAGACCAATGGCACACACCGTGTGCGCCTTGTTTATTATTAGCAGCAACGGCTGTGCCACGATTGTGCTTCGTGTTCGTTCCTGCATCGTTGGATCGCACGGGGCGATCTAGCTGAGAATAGTGACATAGAGCGTACGGCTTCCCATGATAGAAAGTAGGTCACGAGTCAAAGCGGGCCGTCTCCTAAACGGTTTATTACTCATGTACGCTCAGCTCGACGGTAGAGTGTAATGCCGTCTAAATACTCCCAGCCTAATGGAATGACGGTAAGTAGCCGAGTCCATCATCAACTGTAATCCTCCTTCAGGATCAGGAAACGGCCAAGCTTAAACGTACTCACGGTTAGGGCTGTGAGACTACGTATCTGAATAAGCACCTAATCTGGAATACTGGATGATGACTTGCTGCAGCTGTTGTGCTGGGCATCCATGCCATCGTTTGCACAGCACTCGCTCTGGCATGGGCACTACAACCAAATCGCAAACGTTAAGGGTCTCCGAATTTGTACACAGCAACATTCCCCTCTGCGGTATTGAAGTTTACTCTTCAATTTTCTCTGAATACCTGACATATATCTAACTATCTGTGAATTGATCTCTGAGGGTAGCTAGAATAGAATAATTGTGGTGGTGTAGGCCGTAAGTGCAGGCCGAGATAACGCCAAGCTGATCACTAGTGACTTCCATACCCGGGAAGTATTTTCATGATACTCAGGATCGAGATGGTAGCCAACATCGTTTCCACAGCGCTTAGTACACCCCCCGAAAACGCTCTCCGAGGTCGTAGCTCTTCTCCATACTCATATCTTCATCATGCGCAGTTTCGTAACTTGACTAGATCGTCGGTGGTGTGCTTGCAGTAAAAAAAAAAAAAAAAAAGGGGGGGGGGGTTGCACCACCATCGCTTCGGTCTGCATAATTCGCCAAATCTTCGTGTTGCAGTTGGGGAGACTTAATAAAGGGCGGCGGCCACTGGACCAGCCTGACATCCTCTTGGAAGCTAGGCGTTACATTGCCTGATGTGTAGTTCGAGAGATTGATCCCACTAGTCAAGCTCAAGTCAGTGAGGTATCTGTGCCTGTGTCAGGAACTTTTGTAGCTTCTTGGATGCATTGGTCTTTTGCCGAGCCCGACACCGCGGTACATCATCACAACCGACCTTGGAGCGGCAGTAACCGCCATGATCCCAGGAGGGAAGGGGGGTGATGAAATTCTGCTGTACCTAACTAGTGCAAAGGCGCTCATCGAGGGGGGTCACAGCCCCTTTCATGTACAGCTCCTGTCTCATGACAATACGTCCCCGACGTGCCATCTCTTGCTGCGGGCTATCTGCGGTAGTACCTCGAGAGCAGATGGCTTCTTTCCCCGGCAGAGCTTCCTGCCACGTTCCTGGATCAGGGCAAGCTGACGCATTACACATAAGAGCTCCATGTTCCCATTCTCAGATAGCATGCTCGACGTCCAATGCAACCCCCTAAAGTAATTCAGTAGTTAGCAGTTCACATGGATGTAAACGGGAGCCCCTTGCCCTAGCATGCAGTTCTTTGAACTCAAGACTTAAAGTGACCATTATATTGAGTGGTATGGACTATTTAGCCTACACCACGCTGTTGGTATGTATGACAGGAACCTCGGAATGTCGTCTCGCCCACTCCTTGATCTGTTTTGACCGTGTACCCCGCGAGAACGGCCATGTCCATGGCTCCACGTTAGTCTGATCGGCACGGAGGGGACCATGTCGGCCATCACTGCCAGAGAGAGGGCGTCGATTTCGCTCGCCGACCAGAGAGCTCCAAGGGTCACAGATGCCGACGACAAGGAAACCCCCCCCTCCTAGGGACGGACTTTGGTCTGCCGGCCTCAGGGTGGGGGATTTGGGTCGCGATGGGACTAGGGAGATCCTTCAGAGCGGTCGTTACGTACTGCTGCCAATAGTCTCGTAAATGTGCCCGCGAGTAAGCCAAAGCACTCAGAGATTGATCGTGGTTGAAGTATTTGGGTTGAGGGCTTGACTCTAGGCGTAAGCAAAGCATGCTACGTGCATGACCCAGAGTCTGGAAGAAATCTCCTAGACGTGCGTTGCCATGAGGATACTTTGGTGCCGTAGAGGATGTGACATAGTAACCAAATGTATCAACTCGGCCTAATCATAGGACCAATTCCAAAGGACACTAAGTTATCTCATCGTAACTGATTTGTTGAGCTGTACACTATCACAGCCAAGATGCGCCTCCCTAGGTAGCCCATTACGATTTCGTGGGTGGTTTCACCTCTCGTCGTGGACTATCAGCTTAATAAATTGGTAGTTGCGCGTGAAAATTGAATCTGAATAGAACTAATTCTAGTTATGATTCAAATCCATGCTAATTCCGGCCTTTAGGGCTCGGGGCTCATCGTGAACGTTACGCGCGAGTGATTTCTGTACCGCATTATCTCTTTCCCGCATGTACCTCTGACTCCTCTCAAAACGACATGTGGGCGATTTCTAGTTTCAAACGATCCCCATCATTGTCTCCTCAGCCCAGAGTACAGTGTCATCCACCGATTTCGGGCTACTTCGCTTGTCCAAAATCGAATCAGAGTAGTGCGATTTCCCACCTTTCGAATCGTACCCGAGTATGATTCTGTTTGGATGCGCGTGACGCTGCTGAGTTCTAACACGGCAAAGATGCGAGACATCTTATCGTCGGCCTGTCATATGAAACTCAAATGCGAGTCTTTCACCAGAAAACAGGAACAAAAATTGTACCTCATTTACCTCTGACTGACCGCCATGGAGACCACAAATTGAGTTGGTCATACCTGGGCATAACTCAGCATGATGATCTTGACTAATACATACTTCTCGTCTCTATCACTTCAAGAGAATGTGATCCTGGAGAGGATATGACACCCTTAATCTAAAGCTGCTTACGTTCACTTCTCGTCTAGCAGAGAGCTGCAAGTGGATCACCGCCTTTGGCCCTTCCACCGGGTCTCGGTACGACAGATGAAGCGACCCTTGCAACTATCAGCCCATACCTCCACCGCTATCGATGCAAAGGGAAAGATGCGCCTTGGCAGTCAGTCTGGAGTATACCCAGAAAGCTCGGCAGAAGCTTAGATCAACCCCTAACTGGCTGCTCGAGGGAGCCGGACAGCCCATGTCTTGCTACTTTGCGCATCATTCGGTGATGGTCAAGCCAGTTGTTTGGCAAGTGAAAGGATGCACAGGTTGATGTCAAACAACACAAGAGAATCCAGATCCTTGAGACATTGATATCGGACAAATACTCTAGTCCAAAATCACCACATGTGAGATGCAGTGGCCATCCCCTTTCGCCAACCGGTAGGATCTAAGCGAGTCTGTCTAGTGAATCGGTGCAGTCTGTTACGATTAGGAGACTAGGTATCAACAGGATAGAGAAGTATATGGAAAAGGGCTGTCGACGAGTGACCGCCGTGGCAAACTGGTGTAAGTAACTAAGTAGTTGTGCCAGGCAATAGCATATAATGTACGAGCTTTCAAGATCGATTTGAGGAATCGTACTATTAAACCCTCATCTTAGCGACAAAACTTGGAATAATGGAAGAAAATCTGTTAAAACCACTTCGTGAGTGACATGATAATCTACGTGCGTGCAAGGTAGAAGCAGCTAGATAATCCTAGAGTCTGCGACGTTCATAGATCCGAAATGGCATTGGACGTCACAAGAACATCACAAACACACGCATAGCGAGATATTGGTTTCCTCTTCATAGCCTTGAGCCTACAGCTGTCTTTTGAGGTAGTTAGTCTTCATCTTACTCCCATGCAAATAGCCTTGACACATTTGCAACTCAAATTCAAACATCTTGATTGCTTGCTGACACTCCAGAGTCGCAGGCCAGTCGTAAAGCGACAGTGTCGACTCCATAGTTGCGGAAAATTTTGACTTACTTTATGGGAGCGGCAAGAAGGCAAGACTGGAGCAACAACACTGCATATCAAATCAGCATAGACTACCTTTGACGGAAACCGTGAGTATTGAACATCAGAAAGGAGGCGCATTCTGCTACGGCTTGGCTGTCAACTAAGAAGAATATGTGATGTCAATACTCAAGCAGTCAGGCTCCACACACTTGGAAACTGATCAACACTGACGAATTGGAATGCAGTGGAATCGATATCGTGGACGACAGGTAAATGGTACAAGTCTTGGCGTAGTAGCCTTGAATTGTTGGAAGACGCTGCGGCTGGGGCAAGACAGAGGCAGTGACGGGTGAAGCAGGAGAGAACATATGAACGAAAGCAGAAGAAAGACCAGGCACCAAATGCGTAGTCCATGCAAGCAATGTGCCAATGAACGATTCTAGAACGTGTCGTGCTGCTATGAGACTGGTCTAGAATCTAGAGGGGTAAACGGGTGA
Organism: Xylariaceae sp. FL0016; assembly: GCA_022578815.1. Classification (NCBI taxonomy): domain Eukaryota; kingdom Fungi; phylum Ascomycota; class Sordariomycetes; order Xylariales; family Xylariaceae; species Xylariaceae sp. FL0016. The sequence continues at coordinate 612,737 of MU388747.1, forward strand.
GAGGAAGGGTGGGTTGAAGTGAAGGCTAAGATTGTGACGCCAGATGCGACACTCTCTGAACAGGGAAAGGAAGAAAGTTGATGACACACACACAGGCAGAGAGCGTCGATCAGATATGGGAAATGCCCCCAGTGATTGAGGGAAGGATGTGATAAAACCGATGTAAATTTTAATATGAATGTGCCAAGAAATAGGTAGTCTTTCTCTTGAGATGCAAGAAACACCGAAGTAGAAGAAGTAGTAAGTGTGCCAAGGTGAGGCGAATAGGCAGTCCGGTTCTTGCCGGGAAGCGTGAGGCAGTGGTGAGGATTACTAGCGTGTTTGCCTCTTAGTAAAACCACATGTAGAAAGATGAACGTCGGAACCTAGAACTTTCAGCTCTGCCTACAGGCATGAACGGCCCTTACTTGCGCATGTCATGCGCAGTAGCAATAAAACGAGTTCGAATTGATGATAATACCCCAACCCAGATAGCTATCGCGGACAAGATTCATACTCTCATTTTCTCCATTAAATGCATAAAAATGATGCTCAAACGACGCAGATTGCGTTGTTACGAGAGTTCAAACTATGGTTCGGCATCGTATTCTTGTCGATTACATCTATCTGGGCAGCGCCGCTATCAAAAGTCATGGCCATAACGTGACCGAAAATCATTACAAAGTAGAAAATAGCGTCGTCTCGTTCTCTAGTACAAAATTTACCTTCCTCCAGCCTGACTCAACATTTAATCTAGTAAAAGTAAGTTTAGTATACCAAGATACGAGGAAAAAACCAGCATAGCAAACGTCTCAGTCGTTATTCCGACGTTGAGGCCAAGTCAGCTCCTTAAAGGTAGCGAAGCCTCTTTGCGCCAATTACACCCACGATGACAAACATCATCAAGCACCCGAGAATTCCGAAAAAGGCATTCAGGTTGTCGCTTTCCTCGGCGATGAAAGGGACCTTGACATTCATGCCAAAGAGACCAGTAACGATGTTGAGAGGGACGATGACTGTGGCGATGAAGGTAATCTTGCTGAGTCCGGCGTTGGTCTCAGTACCCTGCGTAATACTGTCGATTGTCAACTGAGCGAGATAGTTGCTGTGTGCACGTGACAGAATCTTCTCGAAATGCGTCAAGTTGGTCATCATAGTGACTACGTGGTCCTGGATGTCGCCCAGGTACATGCCGATGTCCATTCGGGGTGTGACCTTGTAGTTCTCGTTGCAGCGCTTGGTAAAGCCCTTCAGAACATCTGCCTTGCCACCAAGAACACGCATCAACCCTAACGTGTTCTTGCGAACGCCGCCAAGCTTGCGAAGGAACATATGCATATCTTCGGATCTTGCCTGAAATACGGAGTCTTCGATTCCTTCGGTTAGGAGTTCAATGCGGTGGATTGCTGGCGCAAACGAGTCGACAATGTTGTCGCTGTTCATAATTTAGCATGTAATGCAAAATAACAGTATATGGTCCTACAACTTACATCAATGCATAGCAAATCCAGTCACTACTCAGAGAAACGTATTCCTTCAGGCTAGAGATTCTCTTGCGGACATGCGAATCATGAGGATTGGGCTGGTAACTGAAACTCAAGGTGCCCTCGCGGAAGACGATAACGTAAAGATTGAATGGCTCGTAGTCTGGCCCATCTTCTTCTTGGATGACGTTGAATGACCGGAAAGAAGCAAAATAATAAGATGGAAAGATCTCGATCTTTTCTCGGGCCTCCTGAGTGGTCACGTCTTCAATAGTCAAAGGATGCACACCAAATGCCTTGCAGAGGGCCCGAACTTCTTCTTCTCGGGGACAGTTGACGTTCAACCACCACACGCCATCCGGCTCATCGCGGGGGAAAGTGAAAAGACCCCGTATGTCTTCTTCTGGTAGTACGAGGTCGCCAAACTCGGCAGCGTGAATGGTTGACTCCCATGCCGAGGAGAAGAAACTGAATCTGTTGTGATCCAAATGCTCTTTCCCTGAGTCCTCTGGCGAAGAGACTGCTTCTGCCTGGCCTGGTCTCCCCAGCTTCTCATCAATGACTGACGTAGCTGATGGCATGTGCAAAACGTCGCCGTCTATCGTTACCATCGGAGTGTCATCTTGGAGTCGTGTTTCTGGATGCATAGAGCTGAACACCCGGCCGGCCTCTTGAGCTTCCAAGTTCTCCTTGCGGGCGGCATTCTCAGATGCAATAAAATTCTCCAAATAGTCAAAATCAATGTAGAGTTGGTCTTGACGGTGTCCATCCTGCATAGGAAAGCACACATCCTCTTCAGCCGCCTTGTTGGTTGTGATACTAGCGGCGTCATCCGCCGCGAAGGTACCGGGTCTGCTGCGACCCGACCGTTGGCTTCTCTGGCTATGTCGACTGACCAAAGAGAAAGTTCGCTGAAGGGGCTCGCCATCTTCTTGCCGATGCGCACGGGGGTCCGAGTGAGAGAGAGCACGCTCCCGCCGACGAGCTTCTGCAAATGCCTTAACCGAGTTTGGCGGAGAGACGGAGCGCTCGTTCATAGAGTCGAAGGTCGGGCGGCGGTTGCGGGGGTTCACTGGTGACGCTCGTCCGTCCTCCTCATCTATAATAGCCTCTTCAAAATCCCGAATCTTTGTATCTGTTGGGGAATATGGGCTCTCTACTTCCAAATATTGCCGAGAACCATAGAGCGTATCGACGGTGCCACGGCGAGGGCGATCCACCCTAGAGACAGAGGAGCTCTGATGGCGGTGGTCGTCGAGTTCAGGGACTGGAGTATTGAAGCTCCTGCCGGAGCTTCCTTCTTCGTGGTCGGACATCTTGGCCGATACGATATAATTATCAGGACTGGCGTCAGCAAAGTGATTGAATATTATATCTTGACAACAACGCGCGAGGCCAAGTCAGGCGCTGTGGGAGTCGAGGAAAGCCTTCCGGTCTGATTATGGGAAGGCGTGCATAGTGGGTGACGACTTCAGCCGAACAGCATGGGCAAGTCGCAGCAGGCGTGTGCAGCACGCCGACTGCAAAAGAGGTTCGACGGCTAAACCAAGCTGAGGCTTCAACAATCGACTGACCTATCCAGAGTCCAGTTGCCTGAATTTCGATTGCGGAGAGATAGTCTTGCAATTATTTATGCCAAAATAGCTGAGAGAACGGTCAAATTAGGGAGGCTTCTTGTTAACGCCGCTGTAGACCCAGCAATGAGGGCCGAGAAGCGGTCGCGAGAAAGAGAACTTGTCGCTGCTGAGGCCCGCCAACTTGGTGGTTTGAGGTAATACTGCGGTAATTACCGCGAGAAGGAGACAAAGGTGCCTTGGGGAATGAAGCGGTTTTCGAAGCGCTCGAGGTCTATTGCCGTCCGATAAGAAGCGAAGGAGGTAAAAGCGCGGAATATCGTCGAACAAGTTTCGGGTCGACTGATACTACAGATTTCAGTCTTAGCCGGCGTAGATAAACAGGGTCACTGTCTATTATGGTGATCGGGCTCGTTGGTGAAAGACGGCGAATTACCGGTATGGGGATCTGGCGATGGAGTGAGTCAGTACATGTAGGAGTTGGGAAGTCAGTCCAACAACAGCAAAGCAGAAGGGAGTAAAATACCCTTGCGAAGGGAAGCTAGGCCGACGGGAGGCGCAGGCGTAGTGGCGGGTGTTCAGTGCAACAACAGCTCGATAAGAAACTACGAGCGACTAGAAAGGTTGAACTTCAGACGGACAGAGAGCAAAGTTTCCTTGTGTGTTCGCAAGATTTGGGTGAAAGAAGAAACGCAAAGCAAAGCTGAGATGCGACAGTGGGTTGAGCTGGTTGGCGAAGGAAGTGATTGGCTAGACTGGGCGATGGAAGCGGCGAACCAGTAGGAGTCGTGCAATTGCCCAGTAGAGGGAATTTTTTTTTTAATTCTGCAGACAATGGGATGGCAATCACGAGCAAAAGGCTCCACCAACCCCAACTCCGATTCCGTCCTTTGTTGGAGTACCTAGCACGAGGTAGGCATCTACATGTGCGATGCGATGCGACTCGGCATAGCTTGATCAATCCAAACTGTTGCATTCAAGACGTCGTAGTTGTGCCAGGTACTGGCACCTCTACATAATTGTTTGCAAGGCCTAACGCCCGTATTTACTTGTCATCGAACTGGCCTAGCAACAACCTGGTTCCCCTTGAACAGGTACCCAAGCTAAACAGTTGCATTCGCCTCCCACGCGACGCAGGCTCAACCCTTGCGCGGAAATGACGACAAGCTCTGTCTCCTGCTGCCCTGCTTGAGCTGCCCTGTTGCTATTTGCGCGCAGTGGCACCGACGCAGGTTAGTCAAGGTGCCTGACTAGCCTGATTATTGGTTCAATTGCTGCCCAATCAATAAGACTTTGAAGTCATCAATGCCAGTGTGTACTCAGTAAATTGAGAGAAGCACATCTTATCCAGAGGCTTCAAAGTAAACTTGAGAGTCTGAGAGGTTTGCATCTAATCGTTAACCAGCAGGAGTCTGAATGCAATGCAGAATTGCCAAGCCAGGATGGTTACTATCTTCACGCCGATGAGGTACCTAAGCTTCGGGAGACCGGGTGGCTGCCACCGTGGGGGAATTGAGGCTTAGCTGGGATTGATTGGATGGCCTCGGACTGTGGATGGGACCACGTCGCAGCATTCTAACGACAGCCAGCTGCTTATCTACATGCTAGCTTCACAAGCACGCGAACCGTCCATCGTCCGAGTAAAAGAACCACAATCATCTTTCTATTTCATCCACGACGACAGCCCGACCCTGATCCGTTCGCCTCGGTAGTAATGAAAATGGCCGAAGAGCTTCTTGACCAAGTCAGAGATCTTGTCGAAGGCCAGATCGTATGTATCTATTCCCCACTTCCATTCTGTTGAGTCCTGCTAACCAATGTTGCGAACAAAGGATTTCGAAGGCCAGAAGTTATCTGAAGTGCTCTCGACAGTTCTCCTTTCCGCAGTCGGGGTAAAATAAAGTTTTTTCATATAGCACACTGCAGTGTAAATTTTGTCAAATCGTCGCTAACAGCTCCCTTTCAAACAGGCCATTGCCTTCCTCGTTGGCTTCTTCCTTCAAGATATTGCCCTAGCTCTCAAGATTGGACTTGGTGGAACAGCCCTTACCTTCCTGATCGTCGTCCCTCCGTGGCCCTTTTTCAAGCGACATCCAGTACAATGGCTCCCAGTAGGGGGTGGAACAACCGTCACAAACGTGCAGCAGAACATTGTTATTGATGAAAAGCTACTTGGCAAACGATGAGTCTCACTGTTGTCGAGATGATGCTATGGGATGTGTGGAAGGCCTCTCAGATTTGAGATAGACCCTACCGAATATAAATGAATCCCCTCTTCAAGGATCAAAACGTCCATTGTCTCTGTAGCCGCGCCTCAACTTGGCTCCAGATCTTGCAATCCCATCAACCCTCCCAGGATCCGGTGACGTGTTCCGTTGGTGAGGTGCCGTCGCAAGACCGGTATAGGTACGCCGAGCAATGTTTCCTTTTTGTTCTTAACGACCATATTTCTGGAACTCCCAGTCTCGGTTATCGAGGGGGCAGACTTGTCGGGCTTTGAGCCATCGCGAAATGCAGTGGAAGTGGAAGGCATGCTGGACAGCGGTAGTTAGTCATAGAACTCATAGCATATGCAAACTGATCACACTCACGTTACAGATACCCCAGGCGACAGTGCACTCCTCGCTAGTAGCGGAGGCCTGATTCGCCTGGCATTCAATGCAAAGGTCCATGATGTGGTTTCGGCAAATGGCGCAGTTGTCTACAACGATATCCCAGGCCCACAGAGCCACAGCATTCCACTACACCCAACAGTTAGCCACTGGTATTTATGAAGTATAGTGTTGTCTACTTGTAGTCTGGACATTACGAACCTTCTTGACCTCGAATCGCTTCTTGCCATCGCCCTTCGCATCAGCATCGCCGCCCTTGCGTTTGGAAACAGCGCCGGAAGTGTCGGGCGCATCGGTCATGTCGACGTCAGCCATATTGACTTGTATGATAGGTATCGGTATCGGTATCGAAGGAAATGTTGGTAATAAGAGGTAGGCAACGTTGACGTCTTGGAAACCGCTGTGGAGCCAATAGTGGTGTGCGAGCGGGGGATTCGTGAGAAGTGCAAATCCTTTCGCACCAGGCTGCCGAAATGAGACACAGCAGAAGCGTAGGATGAACCCGAAGATGTTTATCAACGTGTGTTGCGGCGACTCATAAACGTCACTGGTGGTTTGTGGCCTTCAAGGTTGCTTGCCAGAGTAGGTGCCATGGATTCCAGATATCCAATCCATTTGTCGGAGTCAGTGCCCGCAAGCTGCTTGCTCGGGTGCCTACTGGTGGTAACTGCCCCTCAGGTGCTATCGAACCAACCATTCTCCATTAAATGGGCTGCTTGACTCCACTGATAAGGGGCGCTCCCCACTGAAGCGAGCTACCAGCATGGATGGTTTGATACCAAATTTCTACCTCACAGGTGACATTGATTTGGTGTCTTCGTCAGGTTTTTGCAAGGTAACTTTTCCTCTCCACCATTTTCTCCCCTCGCAATCCACAACCAACTCCAACCAATTCATCCAACCTGACCTCCCCTTCATGCCTTAGGTATGTAAATCTGGTCTGCCAAGAAACAGTGCCCACTCGCGTAATCCGACGTGAGCCTGCCTCGCTGCTGCGCCATCCAGCAATTCCAGCAGAGGTTTCACTTGATCCACATCCACTAAGGAGGCCCTTCTCGCTGTCACTGGCGGAATCCTTCATCTCCTACTTCTGTCCATCAGCAACCAACAAATATGTACAGAAAACACCAAACCCCGATACCACACACACAATCATCCACTTCATCGTCAATCACAACCAATCCCGCGACATTGAAACATCCTCGGCGACCGCCCTCCTAGTCGGTAACGGTCTTTGCAGACAACGACGGGCCACAGTCACCGCCACTGCCACCAGCAAGGCCGACCGCCCAGCCTTCTTCCAAGTCAGCTTTGTCTGGGCCACCCCGCATTACGTCGCCGTTGACTCTACCTCGTGTTTCCCATTGCGATATCGCCGCTGAATCATCTTTTCAAGCGGGCTATCCTTCACGCGCATCATCCTTTCATTTGTCCTCATCTGATACATGCTATCAAAGGAGCATGCAGCCAGTACACAGTCAAAAGAATACACCTAATCGGCGCCGCCCGGCGGCCGGTCGCCGTAACACGCCCCAAAAAACCTACGCCTCCGAGAACGATATCCCAAATTTGAGAAGGGAACAACTTGGTAGCCCAAGCACGCCGCAAAAGCAAGACTCTGGAGCTATAGCGGCACGAGCGACATCTACAGCCCAGAAACAGCGGAACAAGGGCAACAAGAATCGTCACAAGAATGGCGCTTCGTCCCCTGGCCATGCGAAGCATGACCGTGACAGCCCGTCGTTTCTCTCTCAAGATCCCTCAATTCCTGTATTCGCCGGCTCGACTTTTCATGCTTCGCCTGCTCCTTCAGCGTTACCCATTCCAAGTTTCCTAGGTTTCACAAACGGAGGTTCTCCAGCGCCCAAATCCAATTCGACTCCAACTCAGGAGCCGTCGCCTCCTTCAACCGATTCGGAAGAAGCTACCCCCCCACCTGCCGAACCAGTCGAACGCAATGAAGATTCACCTCTAGATTTTTTCTTCCGGGCCGACCGGGCTGAGAAAGAGAGAAGTCGGCGTGCCAGCTCTGCTAATACTGGCAGTCTCTTCGCTGCGCCATTCTCGCCGCCCCATGAATCATCAAAGGAATGTTTCTCGCTTCCTCGAACAAGCCAAAATAGCTTGCGTCGACCGGACTTTTCACAGCGAAACTCATCCTCTGGCATACCCGAAGACGAATTGAATGGATCTACTGGCCAGCCTTTCGGTCCAGCGTTCTCAACTCCATACCAAGAGCGCATGCGAGCTGCGCGCTCAAACCAGTCCACCGCGCAGTCTACTCCAGTTGCAGCCCGTGATCAGGCTTATGACCCCTCTGAGGCTCTCAAAAGGTATCTTTTCACAGGTAAATTGGGCCCGGCCCCGCACCAGCAGCAGTCAGGAAATCACCAAAGTCCTGTATCGACGCAGCAACGTACCCCTCCTCAGGTTCCTGCGCAAGAGCCTCCAAAACCGCATCATGGATACAATTCTCCCCAACTGCCTCTACGACAACAGGTTCCCCAACATCATCAGTCTCAGCCGACACTTCCTCGTGGCATGTTTCCAGCTTCAGTACTAGCTAGTCATGGACCACTTGTTCAAAAGGCAACGCCGGCTGCGCCTGTGCATTTAAGCCCTGCTGTCCGCCCAGACCAGATCACAGCGATGGAGGGTGACCTTCGACGTATTCTTAAGTTGGATTCGTCGGGCTAGATCCTTCGTTCACATACATCTCATCAGCTTTTTATGCGTTGGTTGAGATTCTCTGCATGGTGTTAGGGGCGTTCGAAAGGCATTTTCCGGGCTTATCATTGGTTATGATAACTTCACTTCATGCTATCATCGAGCTCTCGGCTCCATCTTTCTTTCGTTTGCACTTTTCATTGTTTCTCCAATCACCTATTCTCTTTTTCCAGAGAACGGAGTTCGTTGAGCAATGATACTCATAGTTGGTCATGGTCACGCATTTCGGACATCTACCCTTGTATACAGGGAAGAGGCTTTTCAGGGGGTTGTATTATCGTCCTTACTTTCACTTGTATTATGGCATATGGGAGCGTATGTCTCCCACGGTGTTGAATGTGTCATAATGGCACCGGCGGATTTCGCGAACACTCAACTTTTGAACGAACAGACCCACGTATTCAACCCCCATTTCTTAGGGTTACGGCGACTGGCAAATCTTCGGTACAGGCACTGGGATTCTACTAGATGGAATGGAAGCATCATATTTGGTGTTCATGGGACTAAGGGGAGCTGGTAGAACGGATGGCTCGATCCCGGCGGTTTACGATGGTCCGTAGCTTATTCTCTGTGCGGAACAGTGGGCTCAGGCTTATGGTCTTCACTGGAACAGTATGGGCGTGGGCATGATTATGATGGCATGGGACGGCCATGATGGTTGAGCGTCTTTGGAATGAGCCAACAGACGATCAGCGAAAGAAAAAAGTGATGAAATTTTCTGGTGATATATCACAGCACATGGTCATCGACTTCTCATAGACCTTGTGCGACTAATATTACAGACCTTCGAGTCTCGTATATCATCAACTTCTTGTTTACGGTTCTATGCACTTGTGACTTGTATGATTGTTAGCCTCGACTATCGAGAGAGCTCCGTTTGTTTTACACGCCATTAGAGATATCGGGTTGATCGATTACAGTACACCATAATCTTAGCATAGGCACATTTTCACATTCACTTGATTCTCTGATGTTTCACGGAGGACTCAGATCATAAGTCACCTAGCCTGAATTCCCAACGATGTGGGAGCTGGATCAGTCAATTTCGGTTGTCTTATCCTAGCTCTCATTGTATTACTCATCGTACTACTAGCAGATAGGTACAGTTTAGAAACCAACACAGCTACAATCCTGTCGCAGCAAGAAATGAAAAAATCCGCGCGTTTCTGTCTCATTCAGCATGCAATCCACGATCTAGATCCACCCACGCTCCAACGACCCAACAACGAGCCCGATGTCGCAAACATGGTAGCTCGCTATCTACCCAAGGTAAACCACCCTCCTACCCTCCATGTTTCAGAAGATACCGAACAGTGCATACAGTAGGTAGTATCCTGGGTGAAACTGGCTGCGCGCGCGCCGCACTCTTCCCACTGTGGCGCCAATTCCGCGGCAGCCCGCAGGATCGATCGGAAGGGTCCTCCTGCAAACTTGGCACCGGACAGCGCACCGCACACCCGACTTGATGACACACCTTTTTTTTTACTCTGATCGGATCTCCAGTGGAATGCACGTGAGCGCGCGAACCTTTGCGGGCAAACTGACGCGCCTTCACTTTGGCCCGTACCTGCCCCAGTCGACGCTGGCGGAAACGCGTCTGCATTGAGAGGAACGCGCAAGAATCTTTTTTTGTCTCTACTTTCTGAGCATTCGCTATTGTCTCCTTGTGCGACTAGCGTAATCTTGGACCGCATATATCCATTATTTGCGACCACAGGATTCTTGCAGAGAAAACTTGGCACTGAGAGAGGCTATTGACGCCGGGACTTAGATGAGATCTACGGAGGCTTACGTGTCCATCCCGAACAGCAAAGAAGCAATGGACGACTACGACGACCCCTTCAATGGCGATGAAGAGGCAGCACTTTCCCACGCCATCGCCCTCTCGCTGCAAGAGGCACCAGGGATGGACGATGCACCCACATCTGCATCGCCAGCCAAAGAAAAGAGCACGAAGCCGCGAACGCAGCCGAGTGGTGTGATTGAAGTCAGTTCCGACGAGGAAAATGATGATTTGGACAGTGGTGGCAGGGGTCCGCCTACGCCAAAGAAATCTACAGCGATGGGTGGCGGGCCGATTGAGACGGCCGTCAAGCATGCAGCCATTTCTCGGTCTGATGGTAAGACTGGCGGTGAACGGCCAGATCGACCATCGACATCGACATCCGCAGGCACCGGAGGACTTGCAGCCCTAGGTCTTGATCGAAAGAAGATGGAAGAAGAGCGGATCGCAAGACTTGCTGCAAAGCGCAAGGTGCCAGTATCTGGAGTGGAAGACGACGACCGCGATGCAAAGGTACAGAAGTTTGAGCGAGCCGCCGGACTGAATTCAAGAACAAGCTCTGCTTCAGCTGGTGCTGGCACTGGATCTAGGTTCAAAGCTTCGGTCAAAGAAAATTCCAATAGTAGCAGAGGCAATGCGCAAGGCCTACCGTTTCCCAAAGGTGTTGTCAAGAAGACCTGGGCACTCGGATGTCCTCGCCTTGGGGATGATATCAAGATTGAAGAAGTGCTACAGAAAGACAAACTTGAACTTGCCGTGCTATCCAGCTTTCAATGGGACGAGGAATTCATGCTATCCAAGATAGATGTCTCCAAAAGCAAAATCGTGTGCATTGCTTTTGCTTCTAGCGAAGAACAGAAGGATGAAATGAGATCCAATGTTCCGAAGGATCGCATACGATTCTGCTTTCCTCCAATGATGCCCGCTGGCAGCATGCACTCAAAGCTTCAGCTCCTGAAATACCCAACTTACCTGCGTGTCGTCATTCCAAGCGGTAATTTGGTACCCTATGATTGGGGTGAAACTGGGGTGATGGAGAACATGGTGTTCCTGATCGACCTCCCCAGGATCAACAGCCCGGTATCCCGGCCGTCAAATCCCATGACATCTTTTGCTCAAGAGCTCTCCTACTTTCTGAAAGCACAGAACCTAGACGACAGCCTGATTAGTAGCCTATCCAATTATGATTTTTCGGAAGCAGACCGTTACAGATTCATTCACACCATGTGAGACACATTTCGCAACGGCCACTGGCCCTTTTACTTTGTGCTAACGGACGTATAGCGGACAGTCCCATGTGGGCAACGAGTGGCAACGGACAGGTGAACCTTCAGATCTTAAAATGATATATGTATATCGTTGCTGGTATTGACAATTCTAGCAGGATATTGTGGCCTCGGCCGTGCTGTCAAGTCTCTAGGCTTGGAAACCCTGTTCGATGTCGAGATCGATTTTGTAGTAGCGTCGCTGGGGTCAGTTAACATAGATCTGATCACAAGCCTATATTATGCTGCTCAAGGTAAGTTTGGAACAGTCACTCTCTCCCACGTGACAGACAATTCAAATTATTCCAGGTGATGATGGCATGAAGGAGTACGAGAAGAGATATGCAAAAGGACCCAAGAAGGCGACGGGAGATAATGGGCTGCGCACGTTCAAGGACAAATTTCGAATATACTTTCCCTCTCGCGATACTGTAGTGCAAAGTCGTGGTGGATTGAACGTAAGTCATAATCTTCCTCCTAGTCAGAAAAATTGAGTAGTTGATGATATCTCAAGGCTGGCGGCACTATCTGCGTTCAGCGTAAATGGTGGGAATCGGCGACATTCCCCCGTGAACTGATTCGTGATTGCAAAAGCACCAGGCCAGGACTTTTGATGCATAGCAAGATTATGTTCGTTCGTCGGGGCTCTGACAAGCTAGACTCTGGCTTTGGGTACGTTGGTAGTGCGAATCTCTCGGAAAGCGCTTGGTAAGGGGCAGTCACAGATGCAATCTTTTCAGGACTGACTTACTGATCCCGGTAACCAGGGGCCGACTGGTGAAAAACAAGGCGACGGGCCAACCGAAGCTCAATTGTCGCAACTGGGAATGTGGAGTTCTTATCCCTGTCCCGGGTGAGGACGGACCAACAGAGCGCGGCGAGGCGGATTTGGTTGCGTCTCGCACGAGTATTCCCGTGCCGATGGTAACTCCCGGAGAGGCCTATGGCGCGGATGGATCCAAGAGGCCGTGGCTCTTCCTTGAGAGGTGAGGTCCGGTCAGGACACACAGGCCCATCTGGGTAATGTCTCACCTTTGTCGTCATCACTCCCCTGACGTAACGGGGCGAGGCGGGCGACGAGATTGGCACTCGGCCGATCATTTATATACCAATGACATGGTTGGGGCGAGCTATTTCCCGACTGAACAAACTCGGAAAGGGTCTAGATCGCATACCAATGCCTCGGCGATTACCACTAGGGCCATCACTTGAATAGGACTCCAAAATGGGATCGTCAGTGAGAAGAGCCTCATTTGTAGGGTCGAGCAATACATCTCGATTAGCTTGGATCAGCGCTTATTGAACCAGCGGTACAAGCTGCATAGACCTGCGTCCAGATGCGTCTTACCTTGTTGCATCCAGGATTTCAATACTTGGTAAACCTCTAGGATGCGGAGGTGAGGTTGATCTTAATGGGCTCCTAATCCTCAATCAGCATTCCGAGAACCCCGCCCAGCCCGACAACATGGCATGCCAAGGAGTGACGATTGGCGAGACAATAATGATTAGTATGACTATGGACAGATCGCGATGGTTGTGCTGCCAGATGATGCCGGAGAGCCGTTACCACTGCAGATTCACATGCAAGATACCTGGTGGACACGGTATGCGAGACCAAAATGGTGTGGTGCAGCAAGGGGCATGCAATAGGCAAGATGCTCACAGACGAAGGAAGGCCTCGCGGTTAGAAGCCCAGTAGATGTGCGCTATGTGAAGATTAAGGTTTTGAGAATGAATGACCACATGCACCATGTTGGCCGTGCGTCAGATGCCGCTAGGTGCTAGGTAATGTTAGATTGTGGTGATAGCAGTAGTGAGAAGCGGCTGTAGGCAAGGCGGGTTGGACGGGTTGGGGTTATGACCTAGGCAGTGAGGTAGTGAGGGAGTGAAGCAGGTACCCTACATCACAAACCGCACCTACCCTCTATCAACTTGAAAGCACGCACGGGCCTCGGCACCGGGTTAGGTAAGAGAAGCAGGAGGTGACTCGGGTCAGGAGGTAAGGTGCTATCGAAGGAGCTATCCCCCAAACCGTTGCGTCCTTCCAGTTGTACGTAACAAATATTATCACATGGTGACTCAGGTGTATCTCTTACTTAAATCGCCTGCCTAGGAGCAAGAAGGACGGAGATTCACCAGGTCGGTATTTACCAGGTAAGTAGGTAAGTACCTAACCTAGCAGGAGGAGGTAATGCAGCCTACGTCCGACACTTTACATCTTCTTTACCTCCTCTTTACCTCCTCTTCTGTCATGTACTTGTATCTAGCCCCTCCTGCCTCTACCTGAGATAGTAGGTAGTAGTCACCGCGGCGTAGTACTGCTACTGCACCTCAAGTTTTCGACTGAATGGTATTGAAGCGGCTGTATTGAACGGCCCTAGTCCTACTACCGAGCTGCAAGTCTCCGTTTCCCCGACTCCCCCGCCTGCAGTTGGTAAATTGGTAATGGAAATGGGAACAGCATTAGGTTGGTTCAGATTGGACAGACGAATGGACTGGAGACTGGATTGGCAAGATTGGATTGGACCCTCTACTGTCACTCTTGCTAAGTGGTGGTCACCGATCGGACCCAAGCAAGCTAGGAACTGGCCGAGTACACGATGTGTTTAGAAGAGCGAATCACATCGTTAAGCCACCAAGGGGAAGCCCGGCCCTCAGCCCATCAGCGAGTCCCGGTCGTGATTCCGGTCCTGGTCTTGGTTCAGATGCTAACCGTTTTGAGTTTTAGTGCAGCGCATCGTCTCGACTCCTGGACCTGGCCATCTTTGGCCAAGCTAGGCTGGCGTCTTCGGCATTCAACCCAGCCAAAACGCACGCTAAGAGCATACTCCACGGCCTGACTACGATGTAGCAAATGTGCTATGGTATCTTGAGCATGTACTTCGCCAGCCGCTGCATAGTACTAATAACTCGTCGTTGTTGCCAGGCCAAGCTCGCCTAGTCACCTGCAGAGACCTTTGAGCCATCGCGCAAAGACAGCTGCTATGGAACTGCCGAGCTGACGCCGCCGCACGCGTATGTTCTCGACTACATGACTCCAGGTCCCGTCGACTGCGCGTCTCTCCTCAGCCAGCGTTTTCGTGCCTGGGAGCACACGGAACACAACGAAGGCAACCAACAATGACAGTCCAACGTCGCTTGCCCTAGCTGGCCTTGTCATCGGAACCAATCATCATACCCCTGGTTGTGCTCACTACTTACTACTTACCTCCAGCCATCGCAGTACATGGCTCATGTCAATAACATAGTCGTTCTTTCAGCGAAACGACCGCTCGTGGCCGCTCTCCGGGTATCTTCGGACCGACAAGACCTAATCTACCAACCACCAGCTCTGCTAGTCGTTGGTGGTTATTGCGGGCATTACCTAGTCGGCCATCTGAAACTGCTGGACGTCTGTCTCTTGGCGTTCGTCTGCCCAGCGCCGAGGTTGAGCAGTAACGCCACGGACAGCCAGGCAGCCGTTGGTTTCTCAGGTATCACACCACCTCGAGATTCACTGTTTGGCATGTGCTTCACACTTCTGGATCTTTCTCCCGCGTAATATTGTGTATCAATGTGAAATACTACGCAGGAACCGTCACGCATTCAAACATCGTTCGCGTTGGCCATGGCCTCAGAGACACAAGCGACCAGTGCCCAGTATGGCCATGGAGCCCTCCGTTCAGCGATGCATAGTCCCACCATCCATCTCCAGCTGCAATTGTACAGTGTCGGTGGCTTATCTCAGCAGTGAAATTGCTGACTGGGGAATTTCCCTGTGCCACGCTTCAAGCTGCAGCGGATCGCTGTGGGTGAGAGGGGAACACCTGGAGAAAATCAATTTCGTCTCGTGAGAAATTGCCTTACCCTCAAATAAGGTTTCCTCCGCGGCCTTGGACCGGCAGGGGGTGCCTGGACGGAAGCCAATTAGGAGGCCGGCCCCCAAGGAATCTGTTCGGACAAGACGATTTTTGGGTCTTTACCCTTGCCGTACATCCACTGGTTTCCACCACGATGTCCGCTCGATATGGTCGCGAGAGATCGCTCTGAGGGGGGGAGCGTGGTGGTGGGAGGGGTCGGTAAGGATGCCCATTTGACGAAGGCGCTCTTTGACCCTGACAACCCTCACCAGCCTGCCTGAGCCGACCGCCCATCTGGCATACACCCCGGAGACAGCGATCTAGACAGGAGCCGCAAGGGCTGCGACCCTCTGGATCTCTGCTGGTCAAAGTTTGACATTCCAACGGTTCATGCAGGACTCCAAGGAGCTTGATTCTCAAGATCTCGAAGCTACCAGACTGGCGTATGAAACCTTGCTTTGTATGACATACATAGGGCTGCAGAATTGTCTCGAGCATTGGCACCCCAAGCAAGGCTGTGGTGTGGCGTAAGTATCGAGCAATGATCTTCGTGTGCGGCATGTCCAGCATTGTAGTACATACAATATTTGTGTTGGCTTGGGCGACCTCGCAATTCTGAGTGATCGAGACGCGTGCCTTCTATGGCGTGCCTGTCTAGGATGCCGCACTTATGCGCATAATTTGGTGGCTTGTTCCGGTTTGTTCCAAGAGGAGAAATCTCTCGTTGTCGGGTCGCTCGACGTGATGGGAAGTACGTGTTTGTACGTACCTTTGCTATGTGTAATGTGGGTGAAGTCCCCTGGTGGTCCCTTCGTGAAAGGACACATGACCATTCGCGTGTGAATGCTCATATGAGATGGACAACGGTTCAAGGACGGGCATCGGGCAACTTGCTCAATGCACTGATCGAGATCGGATAAAGAATACGTGGGCGAGAGGAAATGATACAGTCGCACCTCGCCTATTAATCATCTCTGCCTCGACGAACACGACAATCCAAGGAAAGACTGAAGGCTTTGTACTTACCTGCCCAAGCAACTACGTACCTAAACTTGTCACCTTACTTACAGCAGGTCTCTTGCTGGTGGCCGAGATTCAACTACGGTTTGTACAGGTCCTGCCAAATTTTGACACTATGCAAGGCTGCATTGACATGTCTGCGAAGTAATAAGAAATGTAGCGCTACTACATAGATTGGACTGTATCTATTAATGGACTGTTTCACTCAAGGCCTTAATCGTCGTTATCATCAGAGATATGGCCTTTACTGGAAGTCTCGAAAAGAAAGCATATGCGGACTGGCACCTCTTATCAGAGCGCACTGGCCTCGCCTTGTTGTTCTGTAAGTCCGCGGAGAGTTCTTGCCGTTGGGCATCCATCCATATGGCATTGGGCTGTCGAATCTACCCAGTATTGGTAGTGGTGATCTGTGCCTGTAAATTACTGCCCGCTACCTACACGGATCGTTCCCGCGATCCAGGTGATGCGACCCGTGGCCAGCACGGTGCCTATACGGCTCATAGTTGAATCCATGGCGCAACTGCCGTCATTGTCAGTGGATGTGGCTTCGTCAAGTGCCAACAAACTACGACAACGAGCTTGTCGCGTTGCTCACCGACTCATTCCTGTGTCTCGACGCCACACGTTTGCATATCTCGTAGTTGAGATGCACTCCAGAACCAAGGCGGTGTCCAACCATCGCGTAGAATGACGATTTACGGCATATCGCGACACGACACATCAGGTGAAGTATTGCTATCCGTGCAAACAGATTGACTCTGAAAGTGTTTGTGAACCTTTCCTTTACCAAAGAGAGATGTATGCGATCGAAAGACGGCATCCTCTGGATTCCGACAAGCTGGACGATGAGCCCAGTGTCGTGGGCTTCCTTGGCCTTGCTACCTTAGACTCTCTGGTCGGGCCGCGGACCCTTACAGCCTAGACAATGCGGGATAAGATGAGCAGAGGGTTTGGTGCGACAGGAGCCGTCCATCTGGACTCAAAACGTAGTGGGTATGGAGAATGGAGATGAGTTCGTGGCGGAGGAACAGGTACACCATAATGACAATTCAACAGACACAACTCGAGACACACCCAACACACCACAATCGGGGGAGATGCGGTTGCAGAGAGCAGCGCAACTGGAAGGCTTTAGTCACGATGCAATACAACGGCCACAAAGACCCTGAGGATGGTGGCGTGAGTAGCTATAGTAGGGTATTCTACGCAACCTGCGTCCACAGGCACGGTGCCCAGAGCGTCCGAGGTATCGTTGCAAGTGCATCGCTCTATCTCTCCTCCCAACTACCTAAAATGACAAGCGTTTAGTCTTCGGGTCACGCCTCCAGTCCGGGAGGGTACATTATACAAAAGATAGACGACATATGGAAATCAGGTAAGGTAGTTCGTGGATTGACCAAGACAGCTTTACGCATTGCGGCTAGAGGCGACGAGCTAGGCGGTAAAGCTATGATCGACCACGACTAAAACATTACGACTACCAGACCACCATTAACCACCTGGTTTCTGTACTATGCTGCCAGTTTTTTGGGCCGGGGGAAGGTATGCATGCACACATCACAAAGCTCCGTCAGTCGAAAATGGGGACGCGGACGCTCTCTATGGTAATAGTAGCATTAGTAGTAGTAGCAGACCTCGCTCGTGCGGCCTCGTTCTTGGTCCTTAGCACTGCATTCTCCCTCCCACTTCCGTTCTCCATCGTCAATCTGACTTGGGTATTTCGTCCGCCTTGTCTCCTCCTACTGCCCATGGTGCTATGGTAGGTGCTCATCCTCCTGCATCTTAGAACCGTCCCCAATTTCTGTCTCGGTGGCTTGGCTTCCTTCCCACCTCACCTTGACTTCCAAATTGACTATACCACTTACGACTACTGCCTCACCTTGATCCCATCTACCATCTTCCTTGCCCCCCCTCTACTAATACATGTGCGTTATTACCTGTCTACTTATTCCCTTCTTATCCGCATCGCATTACTGCAGGTACATGCCTACCTACGCCTGGCCTATCGATGTGTATATGTACTTTGCATAGAGACATTCGTGCTCCAGGATCTTGAACTTGTCGGCTTCGAGGGTACCACTGGGCGTTCTTGGAAGGCTTGCTCGACGAGTACAAGTAGATGCCTCTTGCCATCCCACGTTTTGAGCCACTTGTGTACGGCTCCTTCCCTCGTCATATGTGATTGCAGACTCCGCGGCTGCTGTCACTTGGATCACGATCACGATCACGACTACCTCACTACCTGCTCGTGACCACCATCTTCCTTGTCTCCTCCTCGGACGCGGTGCCTACCTCTTTCAATTGTCATACTTACTTATTTCATTCCCGCTATCCAGTCAAGGTGCTTCTGTCACCGTCCTCTTGGTCCTATCCTGGGCCTGGGTTTGTTAAAGCTTCTGTCGCCCTGTGCTGAGATAGGGAAGCACTCGAACCTCGTCAAGCCACAGCATTTACTCATTCCTTCTCGCTCGACTGTTAGGCGTCCCTCTGGCGGGATTCCATGTATCATCTGCCATCGCTCTCATCCCTGTTCCACGTTCAGTCGGGAGATTTACAAATCATCGGGACTCCGACTGCCATGCTCCTTGGACTTTCAAACTCAAAATCGAGCGTGCGTGTGGGACGCTCAAGGCACCATTAAAAATTCTCCGAGTACCTCTCTGCCAAATGTACATACTTGCGGAATATTCGCAGCCACAAACTCAATCGCTCTCATATAAGCTCAGAAATCTCTGGTCCCCT
Source organism: Xylariaceae sp. FL0016 (assembly GCA_022578815.1). Lineage (NCBI taxonomy): Eukaryota > Fungi > Ascomycota > Sordariomycetes > Xylariales > Xylariaceae > Xylariaceae sp. FL0016. The sequence continues at coordinate 631,762 of MU388747.1, forward strand.
CAGGAGTACAAAGGCGCAGAATCACAAGCTCACAGGCCCATCCTCGTACCATAGATCTCAACATCGCTTTAAGGTTCGCTTGGCTCGTCCATGGGCCGTCAAGAGCCCCTCAAGCCGGCCAGCACCTTGCGCCAGCTCCCTTCGTGCCCTCGAGAAGACGCTGTCCAGCTCTGAGGCGCCTCACTACAATACCTCTGGTGGGCGCTGTGGCCGACGCCTGCTCCCTCGACCAGTGACAGAGCCGGCCTGCTGCAGTACCTCCTACTAACGTACATATACCCTTATCGATGCGGCCGGAGAAAGGTGCCACATTTTGCTCTACTGCATAAGATCGCCCCCTGTCATCATCCAAGACGACCTCTACTCATTTCTCCTTTCTACGCCCCCAAGTTTCCATCTCCATTGTCACTGAATAGCTCTTCGACCTGGTATAGCTAGGCAAGTCTTCTATTCTTTTTGCCTTCCCGCATTGAAACGGCTTTTTTAAGCTCACTCGATTTGTACTTTAACCCACGTTTCACGCCAGTCACCTTGACTTTACCGACCTACACTTTATTTCCTCCCAGCTTCACGGCCCAGGGTTTTGATGAACGGTTGTTCTCTGGGTCGCCATATATCTTTGTCCAGTTAAGTTGGTGCCTTGAACTAACATCATCTTCCTGCCAGCGTCGAAGCTTCTGATCACTGCTACCAGCCATCAATCATCAGCTTAAAAATAAAAAAAAAAAGCCGCGACTCGTTACGCCGTCGTCAACTGCCAGCCTGGCCGAATTGCCTCAGAGGATTCAGGACGTCAGGTAACGACGGCTGTGGCCGTCTCTGATTACACATGATGGCGAACCAAAGTTCGAGTAATCCGCTCACTCCAACCTTCAGGGGATACATCAGCTCGACGATGGATGCTCTTATTCTTTTCGAGTCTTGCCTCACAGGCCGTCTGATGCATGTGCCGCGGAGACCACACGATAGAGAGCGTGGAGCCCTCATCCGAAGCGGACATGTCTTTATCTACGAAGAACACTCATCTGGAATCAAGCGCTGGACCGACGGCGTGTCCTGGAGTCCCAGTCGTATTCTCAATAACTTTCTACTCTACCGAGAGCTCGACAAGCCTTTTGTTCCAGGCGAAAAGAAGCGTGCCATCAAGCGCGACAAGCCCAACGGCATTTCCAAGACGGCCAGTAACTCGAGGTCAAACTCGGTCAGTGGGCCAGGAGGTCTTCCAATGGCTTCTCACCTCATGGCGCTCGATTCTCAAGGAAATCCCCGAGATGATTCTCAACGAGCCCTGGTTGGATCTCTGGTAGATTCCTACCAATTCAAGGCTGATGGGCTGGTCAAGAAGACCATCAGTGTCTCTTATCGAGGGGTGACGCATCATCTAGTTTCGTACTATACTCTTACGGACGTTGTGCAGAAGAAGCTTAAAACACCGACTGAGAGCCCAAATCTTGCCGACATAACGCCTCGGCCTGCCCTGATATCGAGCGGGAGCTTTCGATCCCCTGTTGACGACGATCGATATGGCTCCATGATACATCCCGACCTATACCCTTCTCAAATGCCTCCGCATTCGATGCCGTATGGCACTATCGGCGGCCTGGGTTCGCGATCTATGTCAGTGCCACACATGGGATATTCCCCTAGTGCATCAAGCTGGGGGAACGCCCAGCATTACGCCCTTCCTGGTCAAAGCTACCCTGTTATGCATGGATTACCTCCGCCAATGCCCGGCGCGAGCTCCTTCGTGCAATCAACACAATTTCCCACCACCTTTGAGCATGGGTCATATACAAATAGAATACCTTCACAGAGTTCGAGTTTCGCCGATTCACCAATTTCGTCAGGTCGGCGGCATTCAGTACTGCACACCGCGAATGGTTACCCTAACATTGACACCACTGAGCGAAGCCACATGAGCACTACCCCTTCATTACTTTCGAATGGCACTAGCTTGGCCAGCAACCACCTACCTACGTCCATGGCATCTTCAATGAACCCATCCTATGCTAACGGCACTCTATTCGGAACTTCTGCTGCTGCGGCTGCGGCGGCAAGCGCAGGATCCTCTCATGGGTACGAGGCGAGTAGCAGCGCCCCCAATTTGAAATTCGACGATGAGCCAGCGGGCCCATCAACGAGTTTTGACGACCAGTTCGATGGCGCGTACCATACCTCAGATCACCGTTCAATGGCAGACGTGGATCACTCTCAACAGTCGACAGGGTTTGATAGTCAGATTGGTCAGAGTTATGGGCCTACGCCTCCGAACTTGACTATGCCAATGAATCTTCAACACGGCGATTCGGCCTCGACAGAAGCAGAGTGGTCAATGGTGGGCAATGAATATCAATCAGCGCGATAGAGGCCAGAGACCCGACAGCTGTGTTTCACAGGCGTTTAAGAGTTGGACAGGATGGTTTGGCAGACCCCCAAAAAAATCCGTGTTTGGGAAGATATGCGGATTCGCATTTCTCCTGGTTGCATCATTATGATTAGAATGGAGATGCATGGCGTTGTTGGCTCTTGTTGTAGGGTGTCCGGAGTCGAGGGTAAAAGGTGCATCGCTATCCACCTGGCTGCAAGTTGATGACCATGGTATAGTATAGTATGTAGGTAGGTATAGGTATCCCACTAGCAGGTATATACGGCGGCGTTCGAGATGCGACATTGCGATCTTCGAAATGCCGCCGCCGCTGCTGCTACCGCTGTTGCTTAGATAGTTCTCTATAACACAGCCCATTCTTTATTTCATTTTACCCCCATTTTCCCGCGCCCCCATTCTTGCGTAGGAGTAATTAGGATCTTGACGGGACACGGTAGCTGAGCCACGGTGTCCAGCAGGCTGGGACGTCCCCGCTGCAGGCTCCTCCCCGCTGTAGATCTGTCCACATACATAGTGCAATGCATGGGCCGGCAAGGGCGCGCGCTAGGGACGTACGAACACGGTGCATGGACGCTTCTCGCTGCAGGTTCTGGGACTGTGTCGCAATCTGACGCGCCCCGTTTTCTCCCGTCTTTTTTCTCTCTTTTCTGCTGCTCCCGCTTTGGCTGGCAGCCTAGCTGACGTGAGCACAACAACCACCTCCCCCCAACTTTCAGGTTCATTTCATACCCAAGCCAAATTCGACATTGGCTATCCCGGCCCTGGCTGTCTCATTTACCTGTGCATTAGACGGCAAGAGACGTACTATCGTGGGACCGTATTAGGGGGGGCACCTGACTAGTCTGATAGTCTGATTAATAGCTGACAGCGTCTCGGTCTCTGCCGTGGGTTAGACGAGTAAAGAGACTTGGGGGAGCCGGGCTTGTCTTTTCTAATAAGTGTCGGTCGCTGCCGACGACCGCGTGCCGACGGACGGGATCGACGCCTTGGGGGCGCTTCTTGAAGTACATACAGTACAGTACCTGCTACTACTAACATTGTTGGTTAGCATACCGCACACCACATGCATTACGTCTCTAACGTATTCTTTTTCCGCCTGCGGTTCCCATCCCTTCTGCTGAGTACCTACATATCCGCGGATCTGCCTACCTAGAAGCGTATTTACGGCTGAAGACAGTCGCGAGTCGCGAACCCCCTTTGACTTTTTCCACCTGTCGACCTACCTCTTGGCTCAGGACGGCATAGCAACTCGGGTTGATAAATTGGGGGCAGCTCCAGTTTTTTTTCACAACTGTTCGACTCGCAATTCTCCGAGGGCTCCGACGTCCAACGGGAGAACGGTGATTTTCTAGGCGTTATACGCGGGATCGGGGGAATTTAATACCTCTTCGCATATACCCAACGACAGCTGCCTGACTGCCTGATACCGGCGCAGGAGAAGGATCTCAAACCCAAGGGGAGAAGAAAAAGAAATCTTCTTACCCAGTCTGGGTAGGGTAGGTCCTGCGGGCTAAAGGGAGTTTGGTGTGTGTTCTGGTTTGCGGAAGGGGAAAAGTCCTTCTTGGGGAACTTCACTCGCGGAAGTCTATACACATCTGGCAACCAAGCAAATTACATCACGTTGGAAGCCGTGTGTGTCAGCCAGCCAAGGAGGGACAGCAGGGAAAGGGGGGAATCGACGCACGGGGTTTTCTGACGTGAAACGAACGGGCGTGTGTGCCGGAGTGAGGGAGTGATCTTTGTATGCGATCACCCGCCCGCCCGCTTCCCCGTCGATAACCCTGAGCATGAACCTGTGTCTTGGCTCTCGGGCTGGACGCGCGCTTGTGCGCCGCCATGCCGCTGTGACTGGGGGAGGTGCTCGGGGCATGGATTTAAGTTTGAACCACACAGCTGGGACCGGGGATGGAATGGTGGTGATGACGACGGTATCTGGTGGATGGGGGAGACTGGGAATGGGAAAGGGTATGGGAGAGAGGGGTCTGCATATGACTACCACGGGGTCCCAAGGGCCTGGATTCGGAGGTTCTATGGGTAGGGAGACGTCCGCGAGGCTGGGGGTGTCGACGAGGATGCAGGCTGGTAGTGGTGTTGGCAGGTCCTTGAGCTGGGTCCAGTCGCCTGACACGCGAAGATGTCTGTCCACGTCGACGCGATGGCGGCAAGGACAAAAGGACGACAAGGCAAAGCCGACATCACTATCGCAACCACCATCACCGCCGCCAGTCTCTCCCCAAGCCGAGCCCCAACCCAAAGGCATCCGGAAAGTCCTACCCAAGGTGCTGCCGTCCCTAACACCGCATGAGAACATTTACACGGTGCCGAACTTGCTGACGTTCTCACGACTGATCGCGGCGCCGTTCATCGGGTACGCAATCCTACATGACGCGCACACGCTGGCACTGGGCCTTTTCGCGTACGCGGGGATTTCGGACCTGCTGGACGGCTGGATCGCGCGAAGGTGGAAGCTGCAGACGGTCGTGGGCAGCGTTATTGATCCTATGGCGGACAAGATGCTGATGACGGTATTGACCGTTTGTCTGGCGGTGCAAGGGGGTTTGCCAGGTGAGTCTTTCATGCTTTTCTTCTTGTCCTCGACAGGTCTGCATAACTTGGTAGAGTTGGGCGGTTAAAAAAGCAAGAAGGCACCCCAATCGCGAAGAACACAGAAAACTGACTGAGATTGTGCTTTTCTAGTCTGGCTCGCAACCATCATCCTCGGACGCGACGTCGGCCTCGGTATCGCCGCCATATACTACCGCTGGATCTCGCTGCCTCCACCCAAGACCTTCATGCGGTACTGGGACTTCTCGCTGCCGAGCGCCGAGGTGCGGCCCACGACCATCAGCAAGTACAATACGTTCCTGCAATTGGGGCTGATGGGCGCAACGATGGTGACGCCGGTAATCACGGCAGACGTAGGGGGTTTCATGGCGGGGTTTCAGTAAGTCGTGCCTGGTTATCGCCCTTTGCCATTCGTCTTCTATTTCTACTCCCGCTGTCAACTCCCTGTAAGTTTTCTGACACTCGTGATAGATATCTTGTTGCTAGTACGACGGTATGGAGTGGTTTAAGCTACGTGTTCAGTAAAGACGCGGTCAAGATTCTAAGCGAGAACAAGGAGAACAAGTCCAAAGACTCGGAACTATAAAGGTCGTCGGTTTGGTCTCGAAAGCCTCACGAAGCATATAGTCGAGATCTGCGGGTGTCGCTACCATACATACTATGAATAGGACGGGAGTCCGTAGCTTCGCATATCCTTGTATTTAATACATCGTTTGAAGAAGCATCACAGTATTGGGCGACTTGGGCTTTACTTCTCGATACATTCTGAGGAGGCTGACAGGGGCCAGTGTATATTAACAAGGAGTTGCGATAATCGAAAATCACTACACATGCTCGTGATAGTCGTGGTTCTAGCACGTCGCCGTCTTGGAGTAGCTTACAGGACTGGGTCACTATTTGCGTTCAAATACTGCCCGCAACTTGCAGTGAAATCGGTCACATGATACAGTGCTATTATTTTGCGCTCTATGGTTTCGCCTCATGTCTCATCCTATTGTACAAACATTCAGTGATCTAGAGTTACAATTCTCTCGTTCGAGCCTCAGCATCCAAATTTTCAACCTCATTACCCAAGGGTGCCGTTTCTGCCACCGAAGCATCGGTACCCATCATCGCGTCGAACTGGCTGGCTCGATCCTGTTTCGTCACATACTTGAGAAGCCTTACACACCCTGCCGGTGTAACGCCCTCTATCCGTCGGGCTTGACCCAGGGATTCAGGCTTAGTGGCGTTGAGGATGGCCCGCTCGGGTATGCTCAGTCCATATATGGTTTCGTAGTCGAGGTCAGCCGGCAGCCTGAGGGTCTCATCCTTGAGGAACAGAGCCTGCTCCGCACGCTGGCGTATCACGTACGGTGCGTAACGCGCCTCCACGGTGACGCGATCTTGAATATGGCGATCGTACGACTTGATGGCGGGTATCTGCTCGGCGAGATCCGAGACGTGCATGTTGGGCATGCACAGCATATCCAGCCCAGAGCGGAGGCTGCTGTCAATGCGGACCTTGAAGCCCTGGCGGCTCCAAGCCGGAGCGGAGAGGGACAGGCCGCCCAAGTGACCCATCAGCTCGTCTATCTGCACCTTTTCGTCGGAATGCCGCGACCAACGCTTGTCGCCGACGACGCCCCACTCTCGGCCCTTAGCTGTGAGTCGGAGGTCTGCATTGTCGGCACGAGTCGACATGCGATACTCGCTTCGCGATGTGAACATTCGGTAAGGTTCGGAGACGCCTTTGGTGACTAGGTCGTCGATCATGATGCCGATGTACCCGTCGGCGCGGGTGATAGAGACAGGAGGTAGTCCTTGAGCTGCCCTCCCTGCATTTATGCCTGCAACGATGCCTTGGCCAGCAGCTTCCTCGTACCCTGTCGTGCCATTGATCTGGCCTGCAAGGAACAGGCCACCTATGGCTTTGGTCTCAAGTGAGGATTTAAGTGAACGCGGATCCACATAATCGTACTCGACACCGTATCCTGGCGCTGCCATATGGCAGTTCTCCAGCCCTTTGATCGTTCGCAACAGCTGTTCTTGGGCTTCTCCGGGTATCGTCATGGAGAGGCCGTTCGGGTAGATAAGATCGCTGGCGAATCCTTCTGGCTCGAGCCACACGATGTGGCGCTCCTTGTCACCGAACTTTATAATCTTGGACTCTAGCGATGGGCAATACCGTGGTCCCTTCACGGTTTCCCGGATATGAATCGTCTTGTCCAGGTTCTCGCGCACGACCTCATGGGATGCGGCGTTGGTGTAGGTAGCCCAGCATAGCAGCTGTTCCTCGACCGATACACGTTCGTTGAGGTAGCTGAAGGGGTCTGGTGGGTCGTCGCCCTTTTGTATCTCGAGTTCGCTGTAATCGATACTGTCTTTCGCAATCCGGGGAGGAGTACCTGTCTTCAAGCGTCCCAACTCAAATCCAGCTTCTCGCAGTGACTTGCTCAATCCAAAGGTGGCGTCCTCTCCCATGCGACCGGATGGGAAGACCTCTAAGCCTATATGTATCTCGCCGCCCAAAAATGTCCCGGTCGTGATGATAACTTGGCTTGTAGGCAGTACCTCCCCGGACTCTAGCCGTACACCTGTGATCTTGCTTTTGGCCGAAGAACTCGGATCGGTGCTATTATCGACAACAATATCGGACACGCTTCCGGTTATTATAGATAGATTCGGATATGTCTGAAGCTCCTCCTGCATGTGTTTCTTGTAGAGTGCGCGATCGATCTGTGCTCGCGGGCCCCAGACAGCTGGGCCTTTCCTCCGATTCAATACCTTGAACTGCACGCCGGCCTTGTCTATGATTCGACCCGAGACCCCGTCCAACGCATCAATCTCGCGTAATATCGTTCCTTTTCCGATCCCACCGAAGCTAGGATTGCACGAGCACACGCCGAGGTTGTCGAGTTTCGGGGTGATTAATGCCGTCCTCGCTCCAGATCGTGCCGCGGCCGCGCAGGCTTCGGTCCCCGCATGGCCGCCGCCCACTACCACGACATCGAAGAGCCTAAGTTCATGGTCAATTGGTGTTTGTGGACGAAGATACCGGCTTAGCTGACCTGGAGCCCTCGGGGGCAACGGTGGCAAAGGAATTGCGACTAAGACATGGTGCGAAGGGTCGCCGTCTGGCAATGGCGGAGGGCCGTTTAAAGCCCCTAGATCGCCATACTTTCTTCATCGTCTCTAAATGATGTAAAATGGCATGTCACTGCACGTGTGCATACAGAGGGAACACAGTGTTGTCGCAATTTGGGGTCTTGAAATTTCGCGATAAGATTACGATAGATAAGAAGGGACGCGATAAGGATGATTATGGCAGGCGGTCGGCGGCGGTGTGTTCAGCTCCCCTGTTAGCCCACGTTTCTGCCGGATTAATTATTTCCATCTCATGCAGGTCTGCACCCCGGGGCGATTAGCCCCTGAGTGCGCCACTACACAGATTTAGCTTACTAAGAAGCATTATATCAGAGGATGAAATTTCATCGACCATCCCTACTATGCTCTTGAACGCCATCGTAGACCAGTCGCGTATCCTACTCCCGTTCGGACGCACGCACGCGTCTATGGGGAAATCACGCAGTAATCACGGTCAACTGTCTAATCAGCTGGCTTGAGACCCTTTAAATAGTCCTCTGAGTCTCTACATGACTCAAGTGCAGAATTGCGGAACAAATGTCGGCAGATAACAGAAGAGCACAGCAAAATGAGTATACCTAGGCAGTGTCCCAGGATAAAGTACACGCTACGACGAACGCCCTAGCGCGGAAGAGCCTCGTGATATTCTACCTGTGACTTTTGAAGTGGTGCTTCCAAACTGCCTCTGAGTACTTCGTAATACTTGACAGTACCTGAGTGCGCCACGATCCACATACGAGCATGTTTTCTCTGCGACCGATTGGACATGTATGTAGAACATTTGGGCTACACTCAAGGTTCACCATGGTCACCGCTGAAAACCAAATTCATGCTCAAACTTCCCGCCGTCGATGAACTTTGGGGTCACGTGGACTGCCAGGAACATGGCCTCATTATTGGGGCGTGCCTGCCTTCGGAGGAGGTTACCGCGAATGGGAAGTTGGCTACGGTGGTAATCTACCTTTCGGACGATGAGCCCAGTCGAGAGGTAAAAGCTGCAGAGGCTCAGGAGGCTGTATGGTAAGGCCGAAGAAGAAATGCAGCACGAGGGCTACGACCATGTGCTATGGATGTCAGCTCAGGGCTAGTATGAGATACATGACTTGTCATACCACTCTATACTGAAGAGCTCACCCGTAACCAATGATCAGTGGTGCACAAATAGCAACACCGGTAACACCGACAAGGAACAGAATAGCGGAAAAGTACATGGAATTGCTGGCTGTAGAGAACCATCCTGCCAAAGCGGCGATGAACTCGACCCATTCCTTTTGTGTCGCGGTGAAGGCAGAGTGAGGGGGCTCTTGAGGCTCGTAGCTTGTGTCATGATGGGATGCCGGTGCCGTGACGTCAGACTGCTCTCGATCCTGAAGAAGCTGCATGTATCATCCGAGTCCCCGACAGGCATATTCGGCTTCCCGGTGACGACGGGCTATGAGCCACCCCCGATGATCAACGATTGGACAGAGAATTGGGAGCAGCATTTCACGTGACTATTCCGTGCCAGCCTATTTGATTACCAAAAGGGGCGTGTAGCAGACCCAGAGTTCGACGACCTAGCCGAAGCGTTCATGGAGAAGGTGAGTCCTCGGGTCCTGCGGCCTTTGCAAACTGGCGGCCGGAGCATGAAGCTCACGCTTTGCCACGTTGATCTCTGAGAGTATGCATGGCCTTGTATATTTATTCAAAGGGTTGCCAGTATCTCACTGCAATCAGTGGCAATATTCAGATCGACGTTGAAACGAGGTAGCTCATCATTTCCGACTCGTGCTGCTTCTACGGACATAACGAGAGTACGTGTGAGATGAAGTAATCGTTCCGAAAGACCACGGCTACTGATATCATGTCATAGCGGACCTGCAGTGCATGGAAAACCCCCGATATGCTCTCGAACGGAGTTTATAGACATGGGTAGGAAAAAACTTACAGCGTCTGAGCCGTAGCAGGATTTTTACGATCGGTACACCTTATACGCAATGTAAGTAACCCACTACACCTACCATGTCTCGCCTCTCCATGTGTGCCCTCCCCCATTATTGCTCACTGTCCAAGTCGCAACAATATCTGCGTGGCGGCTATGTGGCCCCAATGGGACAAGTGAGTTGCCCAAAGTACTTGCAAAGTACACAAATGGAATTCAGGACTTTCACGACTGCGATAATGAGGGGTTCAGACGTGCAGCGCCAACCTTACACGCTATAGTCTCAGTTGTATCGAAAGTAGTTACTCTCTTGGTTCATACCTAAATGAGGCCTGGATGTGGAAATAGCTCGATGCATAGTCTTTATACTTTATTCGTAGACACACGGCGTTCTATCATATGAAGGTTGTAATCATCCACTCAACAGATAATGGCTCGTTTATTCAGATATAGAATCCATTTTCATGAAGCATACGCGAAGCTTGACCCTCGACAAGCAAGCCAGAAGTCTCGGACAACCTGATTCGTGGGCCTTGTGCCTCTTAGACTGACCACCTTCTTTAAGAACAGAGCCTTATCCTCGGGTGATACTTTCTCACTCGGAAATGACGGATCACCTAGAGCTGCGTCTAGCCATTTTGCAGCATGAACGTGTTGCACCACAAGCTTCTTGAGCGGATCGCTGAGTTTGTCCAAGTCACTTCGGGATGCTCTACCGCCAATGTTCTGCACTAGTGACTGTGCCAACTGTGGTCCAAAGTGCGACATTGCGTCGTTCAGCGTGGCCTGGGTGTTTTGGTCGGTCGACTTCACGGTAATGAACGTCGTCTTCGCAAAAGATTAGCTTATTAAACATGGACTAAACAGACTACAAGCTGGACATACCCAGAATTCTGCTGCTGCGTGTTTGGGTAGCGGTTCGCTGCCATTTAGAAGTTTCATGGCGAAGAGAAACAAAAACTCAAGCACATTTGGGGGCTGGGACATGAGGATGTCGGGTCGCCTAGCCATAACCCGCTGTGCGAACTCAATACCATACTGTGAAAGTTCGGGATCGCTTTCGGGCTCTATTTTTTGTCAGCGCAGTCGTCGGCCAGGGAACAAGAGCAATCACTGACCTGGGAGTTGATTTAGATGGCTAAAGACCCAGGGTAGCAGTTGGGCTAGGGTAGGTGCGATATGCTGTTTGTTCTTCCCTATGTTCAAGGAGCTCACAAATGCGCTTGCAGTATTGATTACAGTCGCAACTCGGCTTTGCCAATTACTAATTATGAGCTCTGTCACCATTGGCGCTGGAAAAACAAACGGGCCAGGTTCTGTTTCACTAAAGCCAGCACGAAGAATAGTGCATATAACGTCAACAACTTCGCTGTTTACCGAGAACAGGTCTTTGAGCTGGACAAGAATGCTCTATGAAATTATTGTCAGTGCCCGTTTGTAGAAAGCCAGATAGATGAGTGAAACACTCGGCAACAGCCGGAAAGAACTTGAACCGAAAAAGTAGAAAAGCGCAACGAAAGTTTCGTCGCCAAGAAAGTGGTCCCCAAGGAGGGATGAGGTATAATAGCACTAACCACAATGTCCATGTGAATCTGTTCTAGACCACTATCTGCGCCGATGGCTTTGTTATCATCGTCGCTGTCCAAATCTACTGGGGCTTGGAGGCCCTTAGCAATGCTTGAAAGACAACGAAGAGCTCGAATAGCTAATTGGAGGGATAAGTCGTGGGCGAGGACAGGCGCCACTGGTCGCTGGGATAGATCGAAACCCCGTGGTATCAACTGAATACGGTTAGCATGTATCCGAGCAAGATAGCCATTATACATACCGGGTCGTTGAAGTTTACGAGTGTGCTTTGATCGGAAGACTTCAATTGCAGGCAGTTGCTGACATCTTCTCCGACCTGCGTCAATAATTGACGGACAGCATGTGATCTTTGTGTGGAGTTCTCAACAGATTGTATAATTGATGCAATGGCGCCTACAACTCTCTCCTCAGCCAGGGAATCAAGCTCTTGGCTGCTACGCAGGGTCCCATATTGTTCTAGGAACGCATCGACTTCCGTAGTCAGAAGCGTTCGACAAGAATAGCAGAGGGTGTGTATTGACTTGGACGAGGGTAGGGCAAGATGGCGGTCTCCGACAGCGCTGAAAAGTAAGTTGAGAGCAGCTGGGAGGAATTCCGCATGCCGCATGAAGTAGTCAGAATATCGTTCGATAAGATACAAGCAGGTTTGCCTTGCGCGAATAGGCACAACGTCCTGTCCCTGGCGCAACAGATCAAATAACGGAGAGCCAAATACTTTGGTGAGAGCTGCATCATAGGAATCGCCGTCAGATACGCAATCAGACAGCGCTCCTAAACAAAAACTTGCCGCTTCTAGTTCAGCCCACGACGAATTTGCCAATGCCTGTAGTATCAGATCCACAAACAATGAGATCAGTGGCATTCCTGAAATGGTATACACGGACTGCAAGAAGTCGGCGACGTCTTTCCGCGCGTCTCCAAAGCCCACTTTGTCTGTTGAATCCCATGAGTTGTACTCGTCAAGCGGAGGGTACTGGATCTTTCGCCAGCTATAGGATACCACCTGCATTACCTGGGATAAAGGAGACTTGTCCCAGGGCAGATTATTGGCAGATTCCGTATAAAAAGTGTCCGTAAGGCTCTCAACGAACGCCGACCAGAACTCAAGCGCTGGAACGAATATCTTGTCCTCGGCGGCTGGGTGACCTTGCGCGGTCAACAGGCCAGCGAGAGCGGCCAGGAAACCCTGGGCCCTTGTATCGGTGGCATCCATCATTTCGACTATTTGAGCATCACCAAATGCCAGCATGAACAGGCCGAATTGGATGGAATCAAACTCGAAATCTCCTCCCAGTAGGTTTTGATACCTCTGACGAGCCCACGGTATATCGAAGAGGGAAAATAGTGCATCGTAGTGATTGCGCGTAAAGAACTGCTGCCAATTAGTCAAACTGTCTGTCAACAGCTCCACAGTGGTCTCATATAGCTCGTCCACAAGGAGACAGCCTATTGCGGGCTGTAATAGACTCTGGAGACCCTGAACGAGGGGCTGCTTTGGAGTACGTTGAGCGTAGAGAAACCAGGACTGCAGACAGTGCATGGCCTCCTTTTTACTTTGTACATTGGAGACACTGTCAGGAGATTTGAGAGCACTGGACATTAAGCCTGTGACGTCGTCCGCATTGAGGAAGACACGCTCATGGAGGCCCAAGAACTTGGTAGACCTAGTGTCGACCTTCTCTATCTCTTCAGCGAGAGCAGCAGCAAACCAACTCGCAGCAAGAAATTTCTGCGGGTCGAGATCACGAGTCATGTCTTGGATGGGCACAGCATCTCGGTTATCCTCCAGAGACACCACAGCATTGCGGTCCAAACAATGCAGTAAGTGGCGCACACACTTCACCCAAGTATGAGAGTAATGTATGAAGTAAGTGACAAGAGCGGAGCAGAGTTTCCTGATGACTATAGGACCAGATCCATCCTGAAGAGAATTGATGAGCCAGGTGATCAGATTCTGAAGAACAGATGTGGCATCTTCGTCTTGCAGCCTGGTAGGTATTAGCTACAGGAACGTCGAGAATTATCAGCTGAGGGCTACCTTTCAGTGTTTAATTTCACAATGAGGGTTAATGCGCCAAAGAATTTGATGTTATCGCCAGGACGAGCTAGTAGTCCTTGCGCAAGTTGCCATCCATCTGGAGATTTTTGGAGGCGCTGAAGGACCTCCTGGATGTGGGAGATGGTCTCGGCAGAGTTTGGCTTATAAAGCTCATGTATCAACTGTTTGATGTAAGATTTTGATACGATAGTGGGAGTGCGGATGGTGGGCAGTGCCATACTTGCTCGACTTGAGGTAGGGACGTAGGGACTTGCATAGCTTCCATCTTAGTGCTCGGTGAGGCGCATAGTCCATAGCGGAAGGTGATCAGTTCAGGTAGGCGCGTTGCGGATGACCACGGGCTTGACTTGGTACCAAGCCAGGAATTGGTTAGAATTGATCGCTCACACCCTCGCGACAGCCCTTTTTGGCGTTAAGGCGTGGAGAGAGAAGAGGTAGGTGGTAAGCGCGGAAGAGCATTGGTCTTCTGGGTCAGGCACCAAAAGAAACAACGACGACAGTGTAGCAAACAAGTTCAGCCGGCACTGATCTTCAGCAGTTGCTCGAGCAGAGCCACAAATGATGCTGGTACAAAGAGCCTCGCAATATGCCATGCACTCTAGTCTGTTTCAAAGAACATTACCTGGGAAGGCACTGCATCCCAAGTATGCAGGTAAACGGAATACAGAATAGCTGTTTTGGACCTGAGACTGCCTGCCGTTGCCCTTCTTTAGCATGTCGGCCAGGCACTATCTGGCAGTTGCGCCCACGCCCTGTCCATGCCACTATCGGCGGTTCGAATTTGATGGTGGGGCAGCGGCATGATGTGCCCCGCGGTTATCCTCACCTACCCTCCTGTCCTGCTCCGTCGTCTCTCCGTCCGAGTCTGCTGGCATCCAACGCTGCTAGAGTGGGGAGCACACGACATCACCATCCCACCCTCTGGCCACGACATCCTCCTTCTCCTCGCCTTGTGCGCCCCGTACGGTCTCTGTATAGCCAATCACCCCGAATCACATACTGTTTGATTATATAGATACAGCACTGCATCCCTGGGATCCAAATGCCGCATTGGTAACGCCATCAGAGAGTACCCTTACTTGCATTGCACTGGCGAAAACTGCTTGCTTCCCGGCACGTCACTACTGCAACACTACCTCCATCCACGTATCCTCTCCCCTAGGCCCCGAAGTAAATTCCTCGACCCATTCGCCCTGCACATAAGTAATACTCTACTCGGCTACGGCCCATGCGATTCCTCATTTCTTTCGCCGCTTTGCCTGCGACTCCACGGGTTGCTCAAAGTTCCCTACTTTCCAGTTTCAAGCTCAGAGCTCGCTTTGTATCTTCTACCCAGACTCCCGCGTACCGTACCTCAACACTCCGATTCAAAAGTACAATCGCAATAGACATGGAGAAGGTCGACACTACCTCTAGGTTATCCGAGTTGAGGAGGCTGATGAGCAAGAACAATGTCGACGTATACAGTAGGCTAGCCAATATATTCTCATCCCATGACGCCCAGAACTGGCAGCTGACCCGCATGCTGTCAAGTAATACCCTCTGAAGACAGCCACTCCTCTGAATACATCGCCCCGTGTGATGCCCGCCGTGCATTTGTCTCTGGCTTTACCGGTTCCGCCGGCTGCGCTGTTGTTACCACGGACAAAGCTGCCTTGGCAACTGACGGCCGCTACTTCAACCAGGCTGCTAAACAGCTCGACAGTAATTGGGTTTTGCTCAAGCAGGGAATCCAAGACGTCCCGACCTGGCAAGAGTGGTCCGCAGAGCAGGCCGAAGGCGGGAAAGTAGTAGGCGTCGATCCAACTCTGCTGACGGCCGGTGCTGCCAAGAAACTCGCGGAGAAGATCAAGAAGTCCGGCGGCAAAGACCTGGCTCCCGTGTCAGAAAACTTAGTTGATCTTGTTTGGGCCTCGGAAAGACCAGCTCGCCCAAGCGAGCCCGTCATAGTACTTGATCAAAAGTACTCCGGCAAGGATGTGGAGTCGAAGCTGGCCGAGCTCCGAAAGGAGTTGGAGAAGAGGAAGTCGCTCGGATTTGTTGTCTCTATGCTCGACGAGATTGCCTGGCTTTTCAACATGCGTGGAAATGATATCCCCTACAACCCGGTCTTTTTCTCTTACGCAATTATCACCCCCGACGATGCGACGCTGTACATCGACTCGTCCAAGTTGAGTACCGACTGTCAATCGTACCTACAGAAAAGCAATGTTTCTATCAAGCCGTACAAGGACATCTTCCAGGATGCCACCGCGCTAGGAGAGACGGCTAAGAATAACAGTTCCGAAACTGGACAAAGCAAGAAGTTCTTGATCTCTAACAAGGCGTCATGGGCACTCAAGCGGGCATTAGGCGGCGAAGGCATGGTCGAAGAGATCCGAAGCCCCATTGGCGATTCAAAGGCCGTCAAGAATGAGACAGAGCTGGAGGGTATGAGAGCCTGTCATGTCAGAGACGGTGCTGCGTTGATCGAGTTCTTCGCCTGGCTCGAGGACCAGTTGATAACAAAGAAGGCCAAAGTTGACGAGGTTGAAGCTGCAGACAAGCTTGAAGCTTGTCGCGCGAAGCAGAAAGATTTTGTGGGACTATCATTCCCTACAATTTCGTCGACTGGACCCAAGTAAGTGGCCAGTGGGGTACCAGATCCTCACAACACTCCCAGGCCTCACTCTCCAGGAGTGGTAACTAATGCTTTAATACAGTGCTGCTGTCATTCACTACAAGCCTGAGAGGGGTAGCTGCTCTGTAGTTGACCCGACGGCTGTCTATCTCTGTGATTCGGGGGCTCAGTACATCGATGGTACAACAGATACAACGCGAACATTGCACTTTGGCGAGCCTACCAAAGCTGAAATCCAAGCCAACACGCTGGTCTTAAAGGGCAACATCGCACTGGACATGGCTGTGTTTCCCAAAGGAACAACAGGCTTTGCCTTGGACAGCTTGGCGCGCCAGCATCTATGGGTAAGGAGCTACAATACCCCAGTTTCTTGGCCTTACTAAATATAACATGCAGAAAGAAGGACTGGACTATCGTCATGGCACAGGACACGGTGTTGGGTCCTACCTAAATGTCCACGAGGGGCCTATTGGGATTGGCACGAGGGTGCAGTTTTCCGAAGTAGCACTATCACCGGGAAATGTCATATCCAATGAACCCGGCTTCTACGAAGACGGATCCTATGGTATACGCATCGAGAACATCGTTATGGTCAAAGAAGTGGAGACGAAGAACAGGTTTGGAGACAAGCCGTATCTTGGATTCGAGCATGTTACCATGGTACCGTACTGCCGCAAGCTAATCGACCCCAGTCTTCTTACCGAAACGGAAAAGAAGTGGTTGAACGATTATCATCAGGATATCTTGAAGAAGACTAAGGACTATTTCGAGAACGACCAGTTGACGATGAACTGGCTGAAGAGAGAGACACAGCCTTTCTAAGTGACTGTTGAGATGGGGAACCAGAGGCATTGATCCTGGCGAAGTCGGTGGCTACGTTCGCACAGTGAATTGTACCTAGCCCCTCATAAAAACATGACAAATTAGGCAGCTTCTACCTAGAATCGCATGAACGCGGACATTGCGAAGAAAAGCCCGAACGAGAGCTTGAACGCTGGATCCTTTTCCAGCGCTGCCAATATCTTCGAATTACCCAGCCGCTGCCTCAACTTCAAGTGTTGCAATAAATCTATGCCGTTTCTCGAAGCCACCTAACCACGTCAGAAGCTCTTCACGAAGGAAGAGAAGAGAACGAACATACCTGTACGAGAATGACCGAGATACCGAATAAGAGTACCAATGTTTTCGAGAATACGCTGATAAGAAGTCCGGAGACAAAGCCTGTCACTCCCGTGTCAGTAACATTACTTCAGATCTCATCCTTCTTGATCAAGACAGATATGTCCTCATCCTTCCAGAATTCCCCCCTCCCTTCACTTGTTTGCACTTTGTCCCGGGCCCTCCCTTTCCCCAATTGCAAAACCCCAAACTTCAAATTCATAGGGAACAAAAAGAGAAAATGGAGAGAGAGAGGAAAAACAACTGACCGGTAAGACTGCCCCCACTAATCTGCCGCAGCATCGCCTCGCTCAGGCCTCCCCGCGTCGCCTCGGAGGAGGAGGGGGGGGTCGCTGCCGCAGCAGTAGGTGTTTCCCGGGCGGTCCGCGGCGCGTCGAAGCGGAGGGGGCGCGCGCGCGACTGCTGGAGGAGGACGCAGGCGCCGAGGCCGGCGCCGAGGCCCAGGGGGCGGAGGCGTGAGAGGAGGAGGCGGGCGGACATGGTATATGAGTTTGCCGTCGGGTGGTGATTGGTGGAAGGGGGAGGAGTCGGAGGCGGGGAGGAAGGAGAGGAAGGAGAGAGGAGATGGGGTCGTTGCTTGTGAGGCTTTGTCGTCGTTTGATGCTAGGTGATATTGGTAGTAGTTACGGGTGAGAGAGAGCTATAGTAGCGGGAGGTATGTAGCTGCAGGTAGGTAAGGTAAGGTAAGGTGAGGTGAACCCTGTGAGCTAGCTGGGATCCATCCATTGGCAACGCGCTGACGTCACGAATATGGTAGGTATGAGGTGATGATCCGCGTACCAAAAAGACGTTGATTTTCGTTCTTCACACTTTCCCATTTGCCCATTGGCTTCCAGCTGACATACGTAAATGATTTCCTACGCGGCATCACTCGTACTTGACTTGTTTGGACTAGAACTAGCCTCAATTGCTTATTCGGGTTCATTAAGATAACATGTATAGTGGTTCATTCGAATCAGACGCAGAGCATTAGGTAGGTCCTGAACAAAAATGGGTATATTGTATCAAAATAAAGTGTGCCGCGTCCTGTCAAACAGCACCACAAGGTATCTCCCTGGAGACCTTCAGGTCTTTCCTCGTTTCGTACGATCTGAAACCAGCCCGAATGACAAGCCTTCCTAAACGCCGATAGGGCGGTCTCCTTTCGCTGAGGATGACGGCTCCAATGCTCCCTATATCTCACTCGACGGACGAGCTTCCCGAGTACCTCCCACAGAGAACTCTTGATTGTCGCGACGAGGTATAATATAGCGCGACGCTCCTTCCACCGACATGCTTCACGCTTGTAGGATGTTCCTACGCCTCCCCGCCCAGAGACATACATAATTTTTCATCTCGATTCCGCCGCCACAGCTCTCTTAGCCAATGCCACCCCACATGCCGCGTATCCTCCGCGCGAGCTGTATATCTTTCTGCTGGATCGTCACGCGCTTCGCATGTATAGCGCACAGATTCGCGTCCTCGAACAGGTGGACTAGGAACGCCTCGGAAGCCTCCTGTAACGCCTGGATCGCCTGCGACTGCCACCGGAAACCCTCTCCCGCGGGACGCGCGCCGAGTGCGATTTCGCGTACCTATTCCCCGGCATGCTGTCAGTAGCTGTCGCGGAAGCATCACGATGTGCGCAACGGCAAAATAAAAATAAAAAAAAAGGGGGGGGGGGGGGGGGGGGTGGGAGTCTCCAACCCCGGGAAAGGGAACGTAATTATGAGTATAAACAGTAAATTGATGATAAGCATTTTATGGGGAAGCCGACCCGGG